>PRKT01001528.1:7223-35309 GCA_003671525.1 Saccostrea glomerata
TAAAAAAAAATGAATCAAGTTCAGATCATGATACATCATCTCTGAAAATTTCAAAGAAATCCGTCCATGCATCTCTGAGAAATCTTCTGCACAAAAATTGTAAGAAAAAAAAGGAAGAATAATAACTAGATGCGATCTCGTTGCGAGCAACGAGTGGGTCTTCCGTCCGATTCTGAAGTAAAAAACAAAAAATCTTGCAGAAAAAGTGATAAAAAAAAATTGGACATTCAGGGGAGCGAACCCGGGTCGCCCGCGTGACAATCCGACGCGCTTACCATTCAGCCATTGAAAACACCGCTTCAAATTTTTAAATACGAATTTCTCGAGATTGCCTTTTTCGATTCTAAAACAAATTACATATTTCGCATTCGCAAAAGAGTCACTTTTAAGATTTCTAATATCAAAGAAAAATATGGGAAAACAAAAAAGTTGAAAAATTGCGTTTTTTTAAATTAGCATCCGGTATCGACCGGAAGCATTGACGAAAATTTGAAAGTATAGGTGCAAAACTACAACATGTCATCTATTAATCCTGAAAATGACAACATTCTAGCTTTTGCCGTTTTTGAGTTTTTGTGTCGACAAAATGGTCACTAAAAATTCGATTAAAGGTCGATAACTTCCGACCGGAAGTGATTTTTCAAAAATTATATATAATGGATCAAGTTTAGATCATGATACATCATCTCTGAAAATTTCAAAGAAATCCGTCCATGCATCTCTGAGAAATCGTCTGCACAAAATTTGGACGAAAAAAAATAATAATAATAATAATAGTGAAAAAGAAACAATAGAATAATAGAAGGGTCTTCCGTTGAAGACGGAAGACCCTAATAAAAGTGAAAAAGAAACAATAGAATAATAGAAGGGTCTTCCGTTGGAGACGGAAGACCCTAATAATAATAATAATAAGAAACAGAGTAAAAACAATATGTTCCCCAACTTCGTTTGGGGAACATAATAAGAAACCGAGTAAAAACAATATGTTCCCAAACTCCGTTTGGGGAACATAATAAATATAGGGGCGTCGGTTTAGCTCCCCCACCCCCTTTCAACAGACACTCTGCGGTTCGATCCCCCTTTTCTGTAATGGCCTCTGCGATTGTCTTTTACTGAGACAAACAAAACACGACTTCGAAGTCGCCATGGGCTTTCTAGAATGAACTTTTTTATTCCATACAATAAACATGAAACATAACGGTCGACTTGACCAATTCCGGATAAGTCGAATAACTCATATAACATCACACCCTCCTCACGAAGCAGGATTTTTGTGTGTGGACAAGACACACACACACACCCTTTTTTTGCTTGTTAAGAGTTTTCAGGTTCGATTTTTAGCCGGGCTTATTGCTCAAAGAGCAATTGCCGGCTTATGTAATCCTGTTCAAGGCAGGATGTTAACCCAATAGTCGCCATTTTAAAGTTACGTGCAAAAATATAGTTCTTACTCTCAACCGCTTTTGAGATGATACAAACGCTAAATAAAGCAATAAAGCAACAAAAATAAAACGAATTTTTGTCTATATAAAATAAATATTTGTAGTAATGACTTTGAAAACTTCACAAGTCAAAGAACATAGTTGACTAGCGTAAGGATTTTTGACAATCAGTGTTACCGTAGTTCTTTACACATACGAGGTAAAGCAGGAGAGGGAACCAGACTGGCCTGTTTGTTTACATTCAGCTGCGGTACCAGATTAATTCTGATTCTGACAAAATCGGGCCGTGGTATTAGGATTGAAAACCTCACTGTCAGTGTCTTATCATTTATATTGATAGTTTTAAAATAATTTTTTCATCAGAATATAAACGTGATTCATGTAAGTAACTCTGTAAATGAGCCCGGCTCTCTGTACTTCTGAGTACTTTGATTTTTCTTTCACTTAATCCCCCCCCCTTCTCAATTTGCCTTCGACGCCAATGTAACAAATTAAAATTTTCCAGTATTACGTTATGACCCTAGAGTTTAACCTTATTTTTAAAGCCTTGATTTTCATGGCAATAAGCTGCCATACATGGGTATAAGTGTTTGAAAAAGATTCCTTGTTACGTTTTAAAATAATACTAGTAAGCAGGTACTACTACTAAAACTAACTTGTCTTTATTAGAGGATGGGGAGTAACTTTAGTTACAGAAATGGATTTGCTATTAATAGCCTTTTTAAACAAACTTTTGGTCAGAAAAATACCTTATTAATTTATTGTAAAATTGAACAGAAAAAAAAAGTCTTACTTCTTTTGCATATCATTTTAAAGTTATGGTGAGATCAAAACAAACCTTACCTTTTAATCGTGACATTTTTTCATTTTTACTGAATTTTCACAAACTTCCTTGTGAAGCATAAATGAACATAATTTGAACAAGTTGTGAACAAAGGGTCAAACATTTAATTTTATTGAAACCGTCATTAAAATCAACTCCTATCAGTACTTTGATATGAAGAAGAATATCGAGTGAAATATCGAGCCCGATGCTCACAAAATTGTATAAGCGATATATTTTATAAACAAAATCTGTTGCGCGAACTCGTCGAATACAATTAGCCATATCTTATATATTGAAATACAAACATATAGGTGAAAAAGCATTTTTTTAAAAACATATCTTTTTAAATAGGGGAATTGGAAATATTAAATAGAAATGTAAAGTGTATTTTGAACATATTTTCGTTAATAGCCGATTGGATTTCCAATTTCTGTATTTAAATGGTACCCGTCTTTTTAGTCTTATCTTTGTGTCTTTATAGTAAAAGGACACAAAATATGACTGCAATATACATGTATCTTCCTAATAACTCTGATTTAGTGGAGCTATGATTTTCATATTTCACACGTTTATTCCTTGTGATAAGACCTTTCTTTGGGTACCACCAAATTTGACTTATTGACCTTGACTTTGGAGTTTGACACACTTTTACACAAAAAGTCCAACGTTTCACATTGCCATTAACCTATAGTTGAAGGATATATTGATAACGAACACTATTCAATATCAAAGTCCATAAAACAAATCAAAACAAGAGCAGAGCAAGCACGGATCTCCGAAATATCAGTGGTTGGATCAGGTGCCATGGAGGAGTGAGCATCCCTTGCTGACCGTTCACTCCCGCCGTGTGCTCCTTGTCATGATCGGGAAATAACGGGAAAAATCCGTACTCAATTCAGTGTATAACTGATGGAAATAAATAGTAACAATTAGTATGAAAGACGTCAGTCAGCACTTGTCTCAGTGATAAATTGTATTTGCTGACAAGGTCATTGTGTCGACCATAGAATTTACGAAATGATGACTTTTAACGAGACTGTTGATATTCTTGCTTCATCAACTTGCTTGTCAATAATTTACCTCGTTTTAGAAATGATCATACGTCGAGCATGCACTTGCGTATGTATCGAATCATGGCAAATACGATTACTTTCATCCTTCATATTTTATTTTTTTTGACAAAACCTATCATTTGATACCAACACCTTTGACCTTGGGTATTTATGTACTTAAAAAAATTAATTATGGCTATAACTTTTGAACGTTAAGAGCCAGGGCTTTCGTCCTATACATATTTATCCTGTTTTAGAACCACCATATATGAGCTACTGACCTTGGAGTTGCCTTATTGTTTTAATAACAAACCTTGACCATAACTTTTTAAAGGGTTAGGGCTAGAGCTTGCATACTTCATATATTTTATCAATATGACAAGACCTTTCAACCCTAACAAGAAAATACTATAGTTAACTATAGTTTACTATAGCTAACTAGTAAATCAAAGTGTCAAAGATTTCGCCAAAGTTTTTCAAAGTGTCAAAGTTTTCGCCAAAGTTTTTCAAAGTTTCAAAGTCTTCGCCAAAGTTTTTCGAAGTGTCAAAGTTTTCGATAAAGTTTTTTAAAGTGTTGAAGTTTTCGATAAATTTTTTCAAAGTGTCAAAGTTTTCGATAAGGTTTTTCAAAGTTTTCGATTAAGCTTTTTGAAGTGTCAAAGTTTTCGATAAAATTTTTTAAAGTGTTAAAGTTTTCGATAATCTTTTTCAAAGTGTCAAAGTTATCACTATAGTAAATCAAAGTTTTCAAAGTGTCAAATTTATCACTATAATCAACTATAGTAAACTATAGTTAAGTATAGTTATCTATAGTATTTTTTTTTGTTAGGGAATAGATAACAAGAAATTTGACCCTTTGACCTTGGAGTTCGTGCTACTTTTTAAAATTTTATCCTGGTCCAAAAGTTTGAGCGGTTAGGGCTATGGGTCTCATATTTCACTTATATGATGTTTGTGACAAGCCCTTACTTTAGAAACCAACAACTGGAGTTTGGCCTACCTTTCAAAATCATATACGTGGTCATAACTTTTGAACAGGTGGTGCTAGGGCTTTCATATTTATATTTCACAATTGTATTTCTTATGAAGAGACCATACTTTAAGTAACAACATATTTAATTTGGATTTAAGAAAAGTTAATATTCGCTATGTTGCCATACAGGGGATCAGTGTTTCACAAAAACATCTTTCTTTTTTTTTTTGTTCCCCGCTTTCGCGAAAGCAAGGGACCTCAAATCTCATTCGTCAGTCAGGCTGTCCCTAAAACCTTGGTCATATAGTTTAAATGAGGAGAGATAGGGCTTTGATATTTTACAAGTATATTACATGTGAAAGACTTTTCTAACACACTGATTTTTTACCCCCGTAACCAATGAGCAATAAGGGAACTTTTGCGTGCCAGCATCCACTGCTTCACGGGACCTCAGTTTACACAATCATCAGTGGGAGTTGAACCCGCGATTCAGGAATCAACTCCTCACTTTGCGACTACAGAGCAGACGCTGTACCACTGCGCCTCGCAGGCGATAATTTTCAAATTTAAAAGATTTACAATGTACCTATCTCTTAATTTTTAATTTATCATCTATGTGAAAAACAATTTTTAAAAAACACGTTTCAACAGCACAAATGGTGAAACAAAGACTTCATCTTTCTCTACAAAATTTGAAATTTCACTCGGTAATGATTCTGCTATACGGTCTCAACGCAAGTTTAACAAGAGATTTCATAAAAGGAAAAGGATAGGAAGAATTTAGACAGAGACACGATAAGGTAATAAAGATACATTTAGAATTTATACGACAGGATCAGGGGATAGGAATGTGCCGATAAAGTGCACTACGTCGTAGTAAAAGTATGCTATCAAATTTTAAGCTGATGCGATGGTCAGATTCCTTGTCTCTAACTAATAAGTGATTTGTTTTTAAACTTTGTCAAAATAACTTTTAAGGACAATATTGGTTGTGTAAAATTATTATTTTACATATGTTCAGCAGGGGAAAAAAATATAACTATAATAAGGATAGGGAGATAACGAACAATATTCAATCTCAAAGTCCATAAGACAATACAAAATAAGAGCAGAGCAAAAACGGACCCCCGAAACATAAGAGGTGGGATCAGGTGCCATGGAGGAGTGAGCATCCCCTGCCGACCGGTCACACCCGTCGTGCGCACCTTGTCATGATCAGGAAATAACGAAAAAAATCCGTCGTCAATTCAATAAGTATTTTTGGGAGAAAAATTTCTTTGAGGTCAGAACTCAAATATGAATGGATATAATTGTATGTCAAGTTGTTTTACGTCCCATTTGAATTTTCTTTTACTCATTAAGCCTATAGTCATGTCTCATCAGAATAACACGCAGATTTGAATTCAACTTGTCAAGCTCTTTGCGAAGGAACATGTGCTATCTATATTTTAGCGAAAATTGTCGCAGTCGTGTTTGGAACACATGACATTTCGATCACGAAGCAAGTGTTAACATTCGAATGGTAACTTTTTAATTACGTGCGTCATCAATATATCTTATAATCAAGTTGAACGCCATGACAAGTGTTTTCTTCTGCTTCATATAAATACAAAAGCTGTTTTTCTTGTACGGGGCGCAATTTGTTCACACGGAAACCTCGTCAAAATTTTGAAGATCTAGTCTGTAAGAAATACATATATATTGTTAGTCAGAAATTTACATTCCCTTTTATTGTCGATTAAAGTTTACTTATGGTCTCCTGCGTGGCGCAGTAATAAGAGCGTCTACTGTTGATTCGCGAAGTTAGGATTAATTCTTACGTCGCGGGTTTGAATCCCACTGCGAGACGTGGAGACCGGTCCTTATGACGAGACCCAATAAATCGAGGTCCTGTGTTATAGTAGGTTTTGGCACGAAAAAGATCCCTCGCTTCTCCAAGGCCCTGCGTACCGAAAATAGGTAGAAAAAATTGCAGCTCTCCACCAGCAAGTGTGGTATCTCCATTTGAGTGAATGATTCTCGAGGGGGACGTTGAACAAAATAAACCCAAACAAAACAAAACAAGCAAACAAACAAACATAAGGTTACTTATTTGTACAATAAGTGATAAATTTTCGAAAATGGCAAATAAGAAGCTAAGTATAAAAATATGATTTTTTTTCTTTTAATGAAAAAGCAGCAGTCCATGATGTCAAAAAGCCTTGCGTTAAATTTATCGTGAGGAACGGTTGTATAAAGTGTTTTCTAAGCTTAAGAAACAATTTGATATTGATTTATTAGTATCAGGTTAAAATGAAACCATTTCGTAACAATAATTGCAGTCTTCAAAAAACTCATAACCATAAAAACGTGGAAGACCACGGATTGAATTTAAAAGTAGAAATTGATCACCTTGCATGTGTATCGATAATTTTCTATACAGCTGAGCCAGAATCAGAATTGAAGTGTTGCTTGTACAAAAAATGAACATCCTTGTCATTAATCATTTATGTTTTAATAATATGATGATGTTTTGCCTAGTATTCAATATCAAAACGGACTCAATAACAAAAGCAGACCTGCCATTCCTTCCCCTTTTGGCGTAATTCTTTCGCTTTTTATCACTTAATTACGCTTTTACGCCATAAATATGACATTAACGCTTTTGAATTTTTTATTCACCTAACTTTGGCCCCACTTAAATGAAATGAGAAGTTCAATAACAGTTCACGATATAATTTTATATACTTAGTAGTTATAATGGCATGCCAAAGATTCGAAAAAAAAGAAGACGAAAAGGCACTCCCAAGTTAACTATTTAATGATATGTGCTTTAAGTACAGTCAGTTCAATTTTCAATTCAGTTTATTCTAACATTCTTAGAACAACATAGAGAAAACTGAATATAAAAAGACATAACACAAAAATGTGCGCTTTGTATTTACATGTAAATGAAACCGTTTAATTTCAGTGATTTGATTCAAAAATAATCAAATGCTTCATTAAGGGTGTAAGATTGAATTAAGTAGAATACAGAATACTTGTTTCTACAACACATGGGCGCTGTGCCGAAAATTGCTTTGAAAAAGAAATATGAATGCTTTGTTCAATGATGTACAATTACAGTTGTTTTTAGAGAATATAAAGTAACATAGTATAACATCAATAAAGGGGAGCATGATTGATTACGCCTTTACCTCTTATATTCCACCAAAAAAGTTCTGAAATTACACCCTTGCAACAATAAAAGGTAGGTAGGTCTGCAAAAGGAATCGATGAACTTGCATCTGTGTCGATAATTTTCTATACAGCTGAGCCGCAATTGGAATGCTGCCTGCAAAAAAGGAATATCTTTGCCATTAATCATTTATGGCGGACTCAATAACAAAAGATGGATGATTTGCATTTTTTGTAATAATTATCGCAGAACGTCATGCAAAGTAATTGAACAGTTATAAAGTGATAAGAAAACAACCGTATCACACCATTTTCAAACTTCAAAGCGATGGATTGTGAGAAAATTTGGAATTGTTGGGGTATTTAAATATGACTGACAAGAAGAAATAATAAGAAATATCAATGACTTGCAGAATTAAATTGAACCAATACCTTTGATTTTGTATTAAACAAGTGAGTAATG
Source organism: Saccostrea glomerata (assembly GCA_003671525.1). NCBI lineage: Eukaryota > Metazoa > Mollusca > Bivalvia > Ostreida > Ostreidae > Saccostrea > Saccostrea glomerata. The sequence continues at coordinate 15,136 of PRKT01001528.1, forward strand.
TATTTCTTTTCCTTTGGCTAGAATTGTCTTTTGTAATATGCTTCTCAATTTCTCTAGAACGTGATAAATATATAGGCTGCGCAAGTGTTTCATCTTCTCCAAGAACTACTGGGCCAATTTCAACCAAGCTTGGCACAGAGTATCTTTGGGGTAAAGAAGATTAAAATTTCTTCAAATGAACCCTTACAAAGAATACTATAGTTAACTTTAGTTTACTAAAGATTAACACAGTGAATCAAAGTTTTCAAATTGATCACTATAGTGTCAAAGTGATCACTGTAGTAAATCAAAATGATCACTTTAGTGTCATAGTGATCACAATAGTAAATCAAAATTTTCAAAGTTATTATTATAGAAAATGAAAGTTTTCACTTTAGTAAATCGAAGTGTCAATGTTATCGCTATGGTTATTCAAAGTTTTCATAGTCTCAAAGTTATAACTATAATAGTAAACAATAGTTAACTATATTATTTTTGGCTAATGTCCACGCCCTCTTCTAAAGGGATATGGTTACAAATCACAGAAAAATAAAAATCCTTTGAAGAACCACTGGGTCAGGAAAGATGATTGTTTGTATGCTGTTTAACGAGAATTTTTCACTCATATGGAGATGCCACCTCTTGCCGGTGGAGAGCTACAAATTTTGTCCAATGTTCGGCACAGGGCCTTTAAGCAGTGAGGGATCTTTTTCGTGCCAGCACCTACTGCGACACGGTGCCTCGGTTTAAACGGTCTCATCCGAAGGACCGGTCTCCGCGTCCCACAGTGGAATTCGAACCCGCGACGTAAGGATCAACTCCTTACTTCGCGACTCAAGAGCAGACGCTATAACCATTGCGCCACGCCGGTTACCAGGAAAGATGAAACTCGCATGGAATCATCCTCAGGTAGTATAGACTGAAGCTCAAATCGTGAACACAGGGCTTACGCTGTAGTTTTTACAAAGGACTACTAAGTATATTGGAAAAAATATTTACAAATCTTCCTAAGAAAAAGCAAAGCCATGGTTGGTCATTTATTAGGAAGCATTACCGGCCCACGTAGTGTAGATTCAAGTTTTATTATTCAAATCACGACCCCCTTGGGGTGGGATGTCGCCACAATGGACGTTCAAAGTTTTATATAGGAAAATATAAAAAGGTCTTTAAATAGAGATTATATAGAAAAATCTTTTCACAACAGCAATAAATCCATGCCTGGTCAAATTGATAGGGAAGCATGCGTAGGTAGGTTAGATCCGAGTTTGTTCAATTCATGACTTCGTCGGGTAGTCTGGGGTCATACTGAATGGTCAAACTTGTATGGTTGTAGTTAGTCAAAATAATACTGTGAAATCACAACTTTTCGTGAGGGTTTAATTTTCAATGTTACATACATACACTCAATAATTCATCATCCACGAATTCAAATCCCCACGATCCAAGAGTTTTTACTCGAACCACGAAAATTTGACCCCACGAAAGTATGTGATTTTACAGTATCTAAGTATTTTTTTTACTTCGTGTAGATTTAAATTTGTCACCTTTCCTTCCTTTTAGGTGTTGGTTAGAACCACATAAATGCATTTATGATTTTCAATACTTAACTGATTTGGTCTTTTCCAAGCATTGTTGTTAAAAATACTTGCAAGTGTTTGAAGGAGAGGTAAACATAAAACAGCCTGATATATTCTCCAAATGACAATCTTCTTATAGGTTCACCCTGTATGTAGATGATGTTGATAGTCTTGCATTAGTTTAAGCAGGCTCTAGCTGTGAAACGTGATCTGAAAAATTGCCCTTTACTTCATAATAACATGAAGGTATACAATGCTTTCATGCCAAAAAATGTTTTTAAAAGCAGATATTAAATAACAGCCTGTATTTCCTTTTTGTAATAGCCTTGTATCATGTTTTGTTTTTAGAGAATTCATGATATCAACCGAGAGTATTAAATGCATATCAATTTTTCTACAATATGACACCATTAAATGAAACGCACTTTCAATTCTTACACATTTTTGTTCCTGCTTTCACTGAAAGAAGAAGATATTAATTTCGGTCTATCTTTCCGTCCTTCCGTCTGTCTGTATCACCATCGTTTCTACGAGATATCTCGCTACGCCTCTTAGCTTTTGCAATGACTTTTTAACCCCCCCCCCCCAAACAAAAAAACCCCACTCCTTTCAGTCTAAAGAAGAATCCTATTGATTTTGAGGTCGAAGGGTCAATGAGCAACTCATAAATTCTGTCTGTTCTAAAACTTCTGTTTCCACGCGATATCTACATGTATAGAAGCCCGTGTGCATTTGCAATGAAATTATATACCACAATTACCTATGGCCTTAGGAAGCCCCTATTAATTTTGAGGTCAAATGGATCAAGGTCGTAAATTCATACTGTAAACGTATTACATTTAGCGCTGTATTCTATTTAGCGATAGGGAAGCAATTCGCTAATTCAAGTACATCGCTAAATGTCTTGTATATTAACATTTATAACTAGCAAATTCAGACAGCGCTAAATCAAATCTACGCTAACTTGTTTAAAATTGAATTCCCGCCAAATTTCTACAGACCAACCGTAATACATTTACAGTATTTACTGACTGTGTACAAAACTTTCATTTTCGGGTGAAGAATCTTCTGAGCTTTTGCAATAAATTTATACCTTACTCTTTGACCCCGCCCACCGTTCAACAGTCCACAGACACCCCGCCCCCCCCCCCCCCCCAATCTAGATCCCCATACACTTTTTAGCTCACCTGAGCCGAAGGCTCAAGTTCGCTTTTCTGATCAAAATTTGTCCGTTGTCGTAAAATTTTCAAATTTCATCTTCTCAAGAACCACTGGACCGATTTCAACCAAACTTGCCACAAAGTATCCTTGGGTGAATGGAATTCAAGTTTGGTCAAATGAAGGGCCACACCCTCTTCTAAGGGAAGATAATTATGATTTAATGAAAAAATAATGGCATTAAAAAAAAAAAACTTCTTCTCAACAATCACTGGGTCAGGAAAGATGAAACTCGTGTGGAATCATCCTCAGGCAGTGTACATTCAAGTTTGTTCAAATCATGACCCCTGGGGCAAGGGTGGGACCAAAATGGCCGATCGAATTTTTAGATAGGAACATACATGAAAAATCTTTAAAAATCTTCTTCTCAAGAACCATTGGGACAGGAAAGATGAAATTCATGCTGAATCATCCTCAGTTAGTGTACATTCAAATTTATTCAAATCATGACCCCCGGGGGTTGGATTGGGCCACAATGGCTGAGCAAAGTTTTTCATATGAAAAATTGGGAAAAATCTTTAAAAATCTTCTTCTCAATAACCATTGGGTCAGGAAAGATGAAACTCATGTTGAATCAACCCCAGGTAGTGTACATTCAAGTTTGTTCAAATTAACACCCCCGGGGATAGGGTTGGGTCACAATGGCTGATAAATATTTTACAGGGTACTTCAAAGCCACGCATGATTAGTGATATTTTTTTATGGAAGCATCCTCAGAAACTTTCGATTCTAGTTTGTTCAAGTCATAACCCCCAGGAAAGGGTGGGGCTACAATGGGGGATCCAAGTTTTACATTAAAATATATCTTTTAAAAAATTCTAAAGAGTAGCGAATCCGTGATTAGTGATATTTATATGGAAGCATCATCAGGTAGTGTGGGATTAACTTTGTTCAAATCATTACCTCCAAGGGTAGGGAAGGGTCTCAATGGTGGATCAAAGTTTTACATAGGAAAATAAAGGATCTCAGAAAAGCTATGTTAAGTCATAATGACATGTAAGCATCTTTATGTATTGGAAGATTTAAATTTGTTCAAATCATGAGTACCCTTTGTTGTAGGAATGGAAATGACGGGATTTCAAATTATTACAAAGTAATATATACAAACAAAATGTTTTAAAAAACCCATGAAAATCTTTCTCTAAAGAACTTGTATGCAGAATTGATAAGGAGACATTTTCAAGTAGGACATGTATTAGAATTCAAGCCCCCACCCCCTATCCCCTCAATAAATTTTTCAATTCTTATGTGATTTGTGCGTTTTCCTAGCCGATGTGCTCAGGTGAGCGATGTGGCCCCTGGGACTCTTGTTACCTTTAGCAAGGGACATAGATTCTTTTAATTACCTTGTTTATTATTCTGCCATGATTTCTGAAGGGCGAATCAAACCAATAAACCTCCTGTCAAACGGACAAAAATATACACTACATGTACGTCGCCCGCGTGGCGCATTGATTAGAGCTTCTGCTCCAGAGTAGCAAAATAAGGAGTCATTCCTTAGGTTGTGGGTTCAAATCCCATTGTTGGACGTGGGACCGGTCCTTCGTACGAGTTAGTTTAAATCGAGGCGCCGAGTTGCAGAAGGTGCTGGCACAAAAAAACATCCCCACCTGCTCAATGGCCCTAAGTGCCGAGTATAGGACAAAATTTGCAGCTCTCCACCGTCAAGTGATGGCGTCTCCAAACGAGTAAAAAATTCTCGAGAGGGACGTTAAAAGAATATACAATCAATCAATACACTACATGTACATGTGAAATGTTAAATAAGCTGAATCCAAATTCATATCGACAATAATAATGATATATATTATGAAATTTTGAGTTACCGATTCTTTTCCTACTACATGTAATTCCTCGATCTTGTATCGTCCGATCTTTGCAAGCTACATATTATATTATGGTGACATCCCAGGTAGCACAAAACGTTTTCATAACATTATATTCCGGTTGTAAGGATGTTATTCCTAAACGTTTTTGACATAACGTTTGAAAAATGTTTTTATAACGTTTTATCTAGGTTATAATGACGTTTTTAGAAAACGTTTCTCAAAAACATTTTAAAAATGTTTTTCATAACGTTTAATACTGGTTGAAAGGAAGTTTTTAGAAAACATTTTTGCATAACATTTTTATAATTACAATAAGAATTTTTTTTATTGCTTAAAAAGCATTATAAAAAATGTTTTCATATTCCATTGTTTGAGAAAAGCCATTCTAAAAACTCATAATATGATATTAAGAATATACATAGTGTGTTGTGTACGTTGACTCAAATTTTAAGAATATTTATTTTTAAATTGAATGAAATTTATTATAAATTCCGATTACAAATGATACCAGAAAACATGAATATAACATTGTCTTAAAATGTTTGGAAAACGTTGTTAAAACGTTGTTAAATTACGTTATAGAAACAACAAATATCTATATATTTCAATTCTTAAAAAATATACATTTAGCATTTACTTTTTTGTTTGTTTGTTATTAATACAAGGTGATATCTTTTAAAGCATATTAAGGGAAAAAAATTAAACAAAAATGTTTTTAATTCAGTTCTTTTTTAATTGTTTTAGACGCCACATTGATTTCCTAAAAAAAAACATAATGATTGTGACAAATGTATTAAAAGCCATTTTAAAGTATTTTTTTCTAAGATGTGATGTAGTTCAACAAAGTAATGCAGTGCATTTATTCACTTGTGTTGTTTCCTCCTGGATAACGCGTTTATCAAAAGTTAATTGATTGACACAGCGGGATGCCGTGGTCAGCGCTGATGAAACCGCTCCTTGCTGCAAACTATTTCCACGTGATCTATATAGGTCAACTTATCAAGATTTTGAAAAACCGGGCAGCATTCTTGAGAGACAAAGAACAGGATTTAGGGAATATTTTACATCACCGTATGGTATGTTGAATTTAAAGTTGTATTTATCTTGTATACATGTATTAAGAAATAGTATTATAGCTGCATGTGTTTGTATAAGCCTGAATCATTCCTTGTAAACAATGGTAAATGATTGTATATATCCTGGATATTTGAGGACGGTTAATTGGTTGTTTTTGAAGTAAACTGATCATTGAAGTTTATCATGATTGTGCATTTATTTTACATATGTAATTATGTTCTGTGTCTAGTGTGAATTTTCTTTATTAATGTGTACTTTAGTATAATCACCCCAGGCTTAAAGATAGATTTTCAAATTGAAAGCTTCAAAACATGATCTAAATAGATCGAGTAGGTTGAGTTTGCGTGTTTGTGTGTGTGTGTGTGTGTGTGGAGGGGGGGGGGCTTAACGAGTTGGTTTAATACTTCTTTGGAAATGTAAAATGATTTGTATTTATATACAGTGTCATGTATATATTTTTCAATTTACAATTCTCAAAATGAATATCATTTTTCATTTTACAGCGGCTGTTTGCAAAGACTAAATATATACCTTTTTAAGCCTGTATAAACTGTTATGCAAATTTTATTATATTTAAGAGTATAATTTATTTCGTATTTGTAACAGATATATACATGTATCTTAGCCAGATGATGACACGAGGTGTCTACTAAAGTACTTAACATTTTTTTACATTTAATTATCAATGACAGCAATTATCCATTTCATCAAAGAACTCTTTACTTTGCAGTGTTTAGAGCTTCCTTAAAGTCACTTTTAAGCACAAGTACTTTTTTTGAAGTACATTTAAATATTCAACAAATGTACATTGATTTACAAGCAAAATTACTAAGTAAAATTATTTCTTACACAGAGGTTAGGAAAAGAACTACATATTCAGTGTCTTCTCTGGCCTCGTGAATTTCTGAAGAAAATAAAAACACGTAACTATGTTTTCAGTTTAACCTTGGTGACTGTCTTTTGTTATCGGTCGCAGCCGACTTTTATCTAATTGAGTGTGATATAATATTTACACATGGGGAATCGAGAAGTTATTTTTACATATTTTTTTACGTAATTTTACATATTTTTACGTAATTTGAGGAATAAATCATAACTAATAAAATTCTTAAAATTTATTATTTAAAGTTCTGAATATTTGCTGAATACCAAGACTTTATCATTTTATTGTATTTCTATTTGTTCGTTCAATTCGTGTTGGAAATTATATTATACTGACACGCAAAAGAAACGTAACACCCTACTTTATAGGGAAACAATTATGTAAAGTAAAGAATTTTGTATCTTAAAATGATGAATATCTTCAATTTGTTAAACATCGGTAATTTAACGGTTGAACGATTTCCATAACATACCGGAAATCAAGTTTGAGTCTGCTTTACAGAAATCAAAAATTGCATGTTTAACACAACATTTGGCAATATTATGGAGTTTTAAGGATTTTTTACTGTTCATCATAAGTAATGCAGCAATATTTCAAAAAATAAACTCTTCTTTCGTTTCCCGTAACGATGCTAAAGCTACTTGAAAATGGCTTATGTACGCATTTCCATTGCTCTAACTGGAAAATTTTAATGTAAAGGTTATGGAGAGCTGCTGATGCGAAATTTCACTACATTACGCCTCAACGGGGTCTTACGTACCAAATGCATTAAGGACAGTCCTTGTACCGGAAGTCCAGGGGTGGCTACACTGATCTCAGTTAGAGAAAATTCGACCTAATCATCTGAAAAACGGGCATTTAAAAATGACAAAGAATAATTAATTCCTTCAGATCTCGATATCAATAAACCTATTGTATCATAGAAATTAAGCTGCAATTGTTGTTTAGGGCCGTCTTGCACGTTTTACTTGAATGGCTGGGAGGGGGGTGTTTTAACAGTCATATTTTACTTAGCGAAGTAAACTGATAAACATTTAACATTTTTATCAAATCTCTTATGTTTTGAAAAGTGAGTTTAACAGTACTTTATTCGCTTTTGAAAATCATAAGAAAAAAAACCCCAACATTTGTAGATTACTGCTTGTTGCGTTTCTTTTGCGTGTCAGTATATTTATTGATTAATTCATTTTATATTAAATAATTTTTTTTTTCATTAACTGCTCCCTAACACAGACAAACATAACATAAAAAACTTAATGACTTCTCTAATATTCCGGCTTCAATCAAGTTTACTCGGATATCGTACAGTTTAGATAGGCATACACAAGAAATGATTAAACAATTTTAGAAAATTTAATTGCCATGAAAAAAAGTTCACTCATATCGACATCTATGTATTTAAATGTATATTTTCAAAAAGTTCAAAAATCCATCATTGAACTTTCGTTTAATTGCAATGTGGTTGTAAAATCTGTACCTTAACGAAATAAAAACATTTAAAGTATCTATAACCAATGATGCCCCAATTCCTTTACAACGCTGACATATTAAAAAAATAAATATATATAGAATGTCCTCATGAGGAGGAAGAAAACATATTTGAAGTTTCTTTGTTTACATGTATGAATGCAATACAAAAAGTATTTTTAATCACAAAATAACGGATACAGTTTAAAATTTTATTTATGAAAAAAAAAGTAGGATTTGAAAGTGCAGGAAACCTTTTCTTCTTTTCCCAAAGCCAAAGTAATTTTTGTAGCATTTTATTCGCCCAACGTCTTATAAATCGAATCCACTCTTCGTAATCTAAAAATTCAGGGTTCACTTTCCCTGCATGTTCTGATGCTTCTAGGGATCATCACTCTCACCCGCAAGAAAACACATGGGATCAAACGTAGGCTCTAAATGTAACAGATAGCTGTAACACTTTCTAACCGGTACTACATTGTAATTTTTGTCCCCCGCTTGAAAAGTGGGGGATATGGATTTGGGTTTGTCCGTCCGTCTGTCTTTCTGTCTGTAACGCTTTCGTTTCCACACGATATCTGGAGAACCCTTTGAGCTTTTGCAGTGGAATTTAGCATAGCTACTCCCTATGGACTAAAGAAGAACCCTATTGATTTTGAGGTCAAAAGGTCAAAGGTCAAGGCCATAAATAAGCAAATTCTGTCTGTTACAACACTTTCGTTTCCACACGATATCTCTTGAACCATTTGAGCTATTGCAATGAAATTTTACATAACAACTCCCTGTGGCCTAATGAAGACCCCTGTTGATTCTGAGGTTAAAAGGTCAAATTTCAAGGTCGTAAATTTATACATTCTGTCTGTGTGTAACACTATCATTTCCGGGCGATATTTCAAGAAGATTTTGAGCTTATGCAATGTAATTTTATACCAAAACTCCCTAGGAACTCTCTCACCCCTCTCAAAGTGCCCGCCCCGTTTGTTTTATGAGTATTTTATTAGTATTTATAGTATTACATGTTGCTATTTTTAGCACAGGGGCATGAAGAGAGTTATTGCGTATAAAACAGGTTCTCGGCGGACTTTATGTTCTTATTACGTCTATTAGAACTGTTTAATAAAGGCTAAATAAATCAAACACCATGGATTGTGTAAAATTTTAACAATACCGAACATGAATATATATCGTATGTGACTTCACTCTGCATATACTTGACTCCATGTAAAGCGATTCCGTGGTCTAGTGGTATGTTTCTCGCTTCCCATGTGAGAGGTCCCGAATTCAAGTCCCAGACGGACCGCTTTTTTTTTTTATTTTTAGAAATACCTTTTTTTAACTAAATAATAGTATTCAGCACGCGAAATGAAAAATTTACGAGGTCTGGCTTGTACAAACTGTTGCTTGTGATAAATTTTCCATATAAAAAGAATCTTCTATACACATAATAAAGAATAAGCAATTAAATCTTTATATCCATAATGGTATATTTTATTTGCTTCAGTATACATGCATGTATACATGTACATTTAATAATTCTACAAATTCATTGATCCGACTCCCCCCCTCCCCCCGAACTGCGCATGTTTTCTTTTTATCCATAGTGGTATTTTTTATTTGCTTCAGTATACATACATGTATACATGTACATTTAATAATTCTACAAATTCATTGATCCGACTGCCTCCCCCCGAACTTCGCATGTTTTACTTTTTCCTTAAGCGGGGGACACAAATTCTCTGAATTAGCTTGTTTACCCTTTTTTCTTGTTTCTTTTTTACTATGATTGTCTTTTTAGTTTCATACCTATATATTGTGTGTGTTCATCTTGACCTTGTAGGGAGAGGGCTTAAATAGGCTTTGCCTGCTGCCCGATACAATTCACTTGTGTTAATAAAATTTTGTGTAAATAGATGTAACAGAGACATGTAACTGCCTCTGCTTTGGTTTTTACCCTAGGCCTCTGCATGGCTTGCAACTCCGGGGCTCGACCAAGTGGGACTACTGGTTAACCCCCTTGCTCAAGTTAGTAGGAAGACGTGTATCTGACACTTCCACAATTGTAAAATTCCTCTTTCCAGCAAGAATAAATTAAGCTCCCTTTTTTTCAAATTGCGTCCCTAATGTTTCTGGACCAAGGATGAAAAAGGCTATTGATGCTCTAAGCGAGCATGTTTTGAAAAGGAGGAAATTAATAGATTCTGTTTGTAAATATATTTCATGTTAAATCCATAACAATTCATGAAAATTCGTCATGTGTACAAAAAGTGTATCCATTATTCTGTCTTTGACTAGAGAATGTGACCAAAATCAACAAGAGGCCCACGGGACTTGTAGGTCACCTGAGGAACATGTAACAACTTTCCAACAGCTGAATTTGGTTTGACTATTTAAAACCAAAAGCCTTGAAATTCACAATTTTGAAAGAAGCACCATTGTTTATCATACCTATACACTTAACATGCTTATTTTGGTTACTTAATACCCAAAGGCAGATCAGAGTAACATAGAGAAAATGCATTTCCACCAACCCAGAGGAACCACTGAGCCTTGGGCCACATATTTCAAAATTTTGAAAATTTTATGAATTTCATTTCATCAGAAATGTGTGAATAATATCAAAGAGCAGATTTCAAAGTATTACTTTATTTTCAGACTATGTAACAAACCCCCTCTGTCTGCAGTACCCCTAACGCAGGTGCCCTGAAATTAACCATTTTGGAAGAGGCACCTTTCTTCATCATAAATATATATTAGATCATTGGCATTATACCAAGGGGCAAAGGAAAAGATTTCCAAAGAATTAATGTAATCATTATAGAGCCCCACCCTAACACCAGAACCCCTGACCCAGAAGTCATGAAATTCACAAATTGGGAAGAAGCATCCTTCTTCATCATAACTGTGTACATAGTTTATTGGTTTTATACCCAGGAGCATAGAAGAAGATTTTTAAAGAATTTACGCCTTTTCACTATAGAATCAACAGAGAGCCCCGCCCTACCATCAGAACCCCTGACCCTGGGGCCATGAAATTCTTAATTTTGGAAGAGGCAGACTTACTCAATATAACCATGTAATATAACCATGTACTTGGTTAGTTTATTTCATATCCAGGAGAAGAGAAGATTTCTTCAAGAATTAATGTATTTTTACTATATAAACAATTAAAGAGCCCCGAAGAATAGTGCATTTTCACTATACAGTCTATTTAGCCCCGCCCTAACACTAGCACCCCTGACCCTGGGGCCATGAATTTCACAACTTTGGTAGAGGACTCAACGTGATTACAATCATGCCAACAGTTTGACAGCTTGATGTCCAGGAGTATAGAAGATTTTGTCAGATTGCACTAATCTAAGTGGTTTTGGCTCCACCCCTCAGGCCCCAGGGGGGCAGGGACCATGAGATTCACAATTTTTGTTTCCCTTCACCTATAGATGCTCTGTGCCAAAATTAGTAAATTGTTGAAATTGGTTGAGCGGTTTCAGAGAAGAAGCTGAAAATGTTCAAATGTCAACGCACGACGACGGACAACAACGGATAGAAATAGATCACCTGAGTTGACCTAAAAACTTAATTATACCCCACGCAACTAGTTGTGTGAGGTATAATTTTTTTGTCCCGTCCGTCAGAGTGTAAGTCAGAGTGTCGGAGTGTCAGTCAGTCCTTTTTTAATGTCAGCGCAACTCCTCATAAACCTCTGCACAGAATTTCGTCAAACGTTGCAGGTATTTAGGACACAATGTGTAGATGTGCATATTACCAGGAAATTCCGATTTCATCATTTTTTTTGGGGGGGGGGATTTCCGCACTTTTTAACTTAGGCATTTGGCCATACTTTGAATATAGAGATGAACATTTTGTCAGCGCAACTCGTCATAAACCACTGCACAGAATTTCGTCAAACTTAACAGATATTTAGAACACAATGTGTAGATTTGCATATTACCAAGAAATTCAGATTCCTTTATTTTTTTGAGAATTTCAACACTTTCCAACTTAGATTTTTGGCCATACCTTAAATATGGAGATGAACATTTTGTCAGCGCAACTCGTCATAAACCGCTGCACAGATTTTCGTCAAACTTGGAGATATCTAGGACACAGTGTGTAGATGTGCATATTACCAGGAAATTCCGATTCCATTATTTTTTCGGGGAATTTCCGCACTTTTTAACTTAGGCATTGCCATACCTTGAATATAGAGATGAGCATTTGTCAGCGCAATTCCTCATTAACCGCTGCACAGAATTTCATCAAACTTTGCAGATATTTAGGACACAATTTTTAGATGTGCATAACACCGGGAAATTTCGATTCTTTCATTTTTTCCGGGATTTTCAGCACTTTTGGGGAGCGTGGGGATGTGAGCTTGCTCACTTTTTCTTTCATTTTTAAACAATTAGCAGTTAAAAAATTTGGACATGAGACTTCTACAATTGTTAAAAGTAATGAAACCTTGGTTTGCAGCGAGGAGCCAAGGATTGATGTGGTTTTTTTTTAATTATACGTAACTTGATAAATTTTGCCATGATTTAATCATCAAAAATTATTTTCCTAGCACATCCATAGACATGTTGGCTCTACCTTCAGAATGCAATACGCACAGAAGCACACAAAGGTGAGACATCCGTTTCAATTCTACATGATTTCAAAAATTCGTTAGCTTGGACTTGATATTAAAACAGTATTAAATTTTAAAAAGTATTAAATCTATGCTTGAATAAATCTTTCTCCTTTCTCAAAAACTAATCTTTCAAAAAAAATATATAAGTACATTTAAGAAATAAACAACAGTGTTTAAAAGTTTTCAAGGAAATGAACTTTTAGTTGTTCACGTGATCAAATCATGTAAAGCACGAAGGGTTTCTCAGTAGATTTGATAGGTACCAACTAAAAGTTCATTTCCCAGTGAACTCTTTAACATTGTTGTTTTTTTACTTATATTTACATTTGAGACGAATAAATTTCGAGTAAAATCGCATATATTACGCGAACGGGCCGCCGTATAGCTATGTTATGACGTGCAATGACCTAGAAGTTGTTTGATCAAAGTAAGTTTACCTCGCTCCAACATTTGAATGTTTAAATTCGTGTTCAGAAGTCCAGTTCAGGAAATAGTTGTATATAGTGAAAGAACAATGGTCGCTGCTGAGAATAATCTAACTATTTCATAAGTTCTTACAATATTTAAGTCACAAGCGGTGGTATCGCCTGTTTTAGTTTACATAACTCTAAAGGAATTTTAGGTTAAAAAGGCAAGTGCGGTTTTAGGTTAATTACAGTCTTCAAAACCTTATTCACATCGAAAGAAGATTTATTGTACATCTCGTGATTGAAAAATATCCTTGTTTTTCATTTTATCTTTTTCGTCTTTATTATTTTTCTTAGAAATATTCCAAAGCAAGTTTCACCGTGACAGACAAAATCACCTCGCTCTGTGACTCGGTCGCGCAACATGTATGACCTCTGACCCCCAAATAACAGTCACACAGAATTGAACATATTTTCTCTTTAATAGGTTCATCTAAGAAAGATATTTGCAAATGTAAATATTAAAATATTTACCTATTGCACAATTAAGGACAATGCACTCATCCTTAAACGGCGAAAAGTTTTTTTTTAATTTCTTTAAAAGTTGCATTGATTTTCATGTGTATTCTTAATTTTGTAGACAAATTAGAACATACACAATGAAATTACGCAGTCAGCAAACGGAAGCAAGAAATTCCAAAAGAAAACTTGATCCTGGAGAAGTCTTGGCTTCTGCATCTAAAGGAAATGCAAAGTACTAATTTGTTTTCGATTTGCCGCTTGATAAGACCAAATTGTCATACAAAAGTTGAAATATTTTCATCCTCTGACATATCTTTTTTTATGCCCCCGTAAACGTAGTTTCGGGGGTATGTAGTTTTTGTCGTGTCTGTCCGTCCTTCCGTCTCTGTGTCTGCAAATTGTATTCTTGTTTTCTTTGTGGAAAGACCTTTCAATGAGTACCAACAACTTTGACCTTGACCTTGGTTATCTCTGTACTTATGAAAAAAACTTGAACTTTGCCAATATTTTTTGATTTTGTGGAGCTATGACTTTCATATTTCACATGTGTATTCCTTGTGACAAGACCTTTCTTTGGGTACCACCAAATGTGACCTTTTGACATTGACTTTGAAGTTTGGTTCACTTGTACACAATAATTCTTAACTTTAACTTTAGCCATATCTTTTGAACAGTAGATACCAGACCCCGAGATTATAAAATTTTTTGGAGTTCGAATTCGTACTCAAACTCAGACTCGGTACCTTTTACACTTTTGACCTTGGAAATATCCGTACTTTCGAAAACATTAATCTTGGCCATAATTTTGGAACGGTAAAGACTAGGTCTTTCATATTTCACATATGTAATCCTTATGATGTCCTCTCAATGGATATTAACAACCTTGACCTTGGAGTTTGACCTATTTTTAACAAACTTTAACCTTAACCATAACTTTTGAACAGTAAGGGCTAGAGCTTTCATACTTCACACATGTAATCCTTGTGACAAGACCTTTCATTGAATATGAACAACTATGACCATAACCTTGAAGTTTGACCTACTTTTTACAAACTTTGACCTAGGCTATAACTTTTGAACGGTAAGGGCCAGCGCTTTCATATGTTATCATTGAGACAAGACTTTTTTTAGGAACCAATAATCTTGACCCTTTTACCTTCACCCGGAGTTTGTTCCTACCTTTAAAAACGTTAACCTTGGTCATAGCCGTTGAACAGGTGGTGCTAAAGTTTTATATTTCATATTTGTTATTTCCTGTGAAAAGGCCTTACTTTAGGTACCAACATATTTAATCTGCATTTGAGAAAGCGAAACCTTCGTTATGTTTCCATACGGTGGCATCTGTGTTTCATAAACACATCTTGTTCTCTTACATGTAAAAGCCACAGTTGCTTACTAGCAATTAACACCACTAAGCAAGCCAGCTGTTAAGATTTCTTGAGCAGTTAAAAATACTATGGCACACAAACGAATTATATTTTATGTATTCAACTCCATAAGATTATTACTAAAATGTAAATATTAGTACTTTAATGACTTTCTTTGTACGAAGAGACATGCAACTGTTACTAGAAATATTATGACTGTGTAACTTGTTATTTGATATACATAAAAAAAAACCATATAATTTTGTTAACAAATACACTATCTTACGTCACGCAAAATTTACAAAAAAAAAAAAATTTGAATTCACTGCAAATCTCTTCTTTGGAGTGGATTGCAAAACCACAAAATTAAATATCCTTCAGCACACACGATACCTTTTTTCATTTCGCGGTATAATGCACAATATGAACAGTATGCATTTCAAATACTTTTGGTACATGTACACCAAAGTTGGTATAACTTCCCATACCAAATTGACTCTTGCACATGTACGTCCATTACGCACACCAGATTTGGATGGCTTTAACTTAAAAAAAAACAGTTATATACGAGGGCTGTTAAATTCGGAAATTTTTGAGACTATTACATTTACTCCATAAAGGATGGATACAATTTCATGAAAATTCATCAACCTTTTATAAAGAACGAATAAAACACTTATCCAAAATTTCCAATTCCTATGATAATAAGAAACGTTTTGGTGAACTGATAAACATGCATATGTTTATCGACCCGGAGCTGCATCGCTACGTCGTTTATTGTCACTTCAGCCGGAGATGGTTTCGATTGATTGATTGTACACTGTTTAACGTCCCTCTCCAGAATATTTCACTGATATGGAGACGTCACCATTGCCGGTGAAGGGCTGCAAATTTAGGCCTATGCTCGGCACTTACGGCCTTTGAGCAGGGAGGGATCTTTATCGTGCCACACCTGCTGTGACACGGGGCCTCGGTTTATACGGTCTCATCCGAAGGACCGCCCCATTTAGTCGCCTTTTACGACAAGCAAGGGGGTACTGAGGACCAATTCTAACCCGGATCCCCACGGGGCGAGATGGTTTCGAATGTAATACGATCAGGAAGTCTTTAATACTTTTCCTTCTTTGTTATTACATATACCATTACAAAACAGTCTCTTTTCGTAAACTTTTCTTTAAACGTGTATGCTGTTGCTACCCCAGTGTAAAATTTTCATTTGTGGAAAAGGATTACTTAGAATCATGTAGTGCCGATTTATGCAACGCGGTTCAACGATATTAATACCGTACGTACGTAATAACTGATGGTCGTCCGGAGCTTTCGATTTTACTCTGGTTGAATTAATTGTAAGATAAAAATGTATACCAACGAAGTAACAAACCCTAAAACATTATTTTTTCTCGTTGTTATTATTTTAGCAGGTTGTTCAGTCTGGAAAAGAGTTTTACATTGCGCTACACAAAATTTTGGATTTGCTAGTTGCTCCGACCTTGACGTCAAAATCCATTTGTTCGTTCTTAACAGATTTCTCTACCACGCTTATTTTTTTATGATCTCCGTATTTCTGATCAAAATTCTAAAAAGGTTGTACAACATAAATTTGAAGTAAAGCTAAAAAATTAAACACATAAATTGAATTTTTGGCTCTTATAATAGGTCCACGAAGAGTTAGAACGTTGGTGTTACATATTTTCAATATCTGATTTTGTGACTGCTCCGGGTATCCCTATTATTAACGAATTTATATACCATTGTACAGAAAATATTTAATATTTGCAAAATATTTTTTTGCTTTTATTAATTCTTTGTGTTTGTCAAATGTATAGCAAATAAAGACGTTCATTAGAAAGCAAAATATACACAATGTCTCAATAATTTCCGAACAGCCCTCGTATGTAAAAGTTTTCAATTCTTTAAATTTAGAACTCAGTAAAGTGATATTTATTGGAAAAACTTTCATAAATATTTTTTTACTGACTATTAATTCAATTTTAATTTTTAAAATTCATTTCTTACTGTTCTACTTTTTAATCTCATTTTAATATTCATTGAAAAAGCTTTAAGGCCTGGTTCTTTATTTGAACAACTCTATATTACTTTTACCGAAGAATGCCCTAAGCTTATTTTTCTGGAGAGAAACTTAAGTGGTTTAGTTGGACAAACGAATAGACAGATAGTTTCTGCAAGTGATCAGAAAAGCTCACACGAGCTTGTAGCTAAGGCCAACTTTAGACTGTTAGTTTGTCCTCTCCCGGCTAGGTCTGTGGATGAGATTTTTTCTCATAATTTTCAATATGAATGCATATTTCTTTAAAAACAATTACCAAAGTACAAAAAACAGTGCTTCCAGTAGGATTAAAACGTTTTAAGTTGGGCAATTTTTGTCCAGTCGGTCGGGAAGGGCCAACCAAACATTTTTTTAACTTGGCTTTGTATGACTTTTTGAAGGAGATTTAACTCTTTAAAACTCTTTTTTTTTCAGAAAAGGAAAATACTCTGCTGAAAAATGTTTCACACAACGTCTCGTGTCTTTTGCGTTTGGTCCTCCAGAGCTGAATCGACTATCATTCGTTACAAAACGATTAAAACATTTAATGAATGTTATCAAATGTGAAATTCCTGGACAGCTTGATCTTGTCAATCGAATCTTACTTTGTCATCATTCCAATCTTCAGACGAAAGATATTTGTCTTCTTAGTTTTGATTCGATTCCGAGCGAGGAAAAGGATAAAGGTTGGTTTACTTATCATAGCATACATGTATTAATTACTGTAGAAGCACAAATTTTCGTGGGCATAAAATTTCGTTGTTTTGTCATGAGAAATAGTTTCGTGGGCATTTAATTTCGTTATTTTGAATTTGAAACCCTATTAAATATATTGTTTATAAAATTTCGTGTCGGATTTAATTTCGTTGAATATTGCTAACAACGAAATAAACGAAATTTAATCCCCCACGAATATTTGTGCTTTTACAGTATATAAATATACTAAATTTGCCTTTACCCCAATTTTCCACATTAAAGGTATACATGTACATTAGGCCTATATATTTATTGAGTATTTGCAAGCTTGCATATACTGTTTTATTGCCACAGGCAAGAAGAAAATTCTGGTGTTTCCGTGCACTTTATATAAACTAGACGGTCTTATTCTTTAAGGATAATAAGAAATACTCTTTATTTTAATCAAGTCTCAGGAAATGAAATCCTGCAATTTCAAATCAAAACTTATGTTTTATTTTTCTTATAGGAAAACATAATTAAATATTGGATGTTCAATTATAATTAGGTCATAGTAGAGTTTTCTTTCGTCTTTCACAATCTTGCTCTCTTGAACAGAAAAGCCTTGATTGGTAGTATTTAAATTGAAGCTTCCTCAATTAGTGTAGATTCATGTTTTTTATGAGGATAGCATTATTAATGGCCACGATGTGCAAAGTTTTTTAAAGGAATACACAGGGAAAGATCTTACAACAGGGAAAAAGCTTGTTATTTTCAAAAGCAACTGAGTCATGATGGCTAAAAGTTAACAGAAAAATCCTCGCTTCGTGTAGATTCATGTTTGTTCAAATCATGATTCGAAAAGAAATACTGTGGGCATTTATGTGCGATAGTTTTAAACTGGAATACTTAGGACGAGAGGCCCATGGGCCACATCGCTCACCTGAGAAGCGTTGACCATTCTGTTCTTTACCAGATTTCCCCCTTGTTATACATAATGCATCCCCACCCTACCCCACTGATCATAATTTAGACATTTTGAAATCTACACTACCCCATGATCCTTCCATGGGCACATATGTTTCAGCTTTTTTGGCTCAGTGGTTCCTGAGAAGAAGATTTGATTCCCCATTGTGGCCCCGCCCTTCCCCCGGGGGTCATAATTTGACCAATTTAGAATCTACATTATACCAGGATGCTTCCACATAAATTTCAGCTTTTCTGGCCAAGTGGTTCTTGAGAAGAAGATTTTCAAAGATTTTTCCTATATATTTCTATCTAAAACTTTGATTTCCCATTGTGGCCCCGCCCTTTCCCCGGGGGTCATGATTTGAACAATTTAGAATCTACACTATACCAGGATAGTTCCACATAAGTTTCAGCTTTTCTGGCCCAGTGGTTTTTGAGAAGATTTTCAAAGATTTTTCCTATATATTTCTATGTAAAACTTTGATTCCCCATTGTGGCCTCGCCCTTCCCCCAGGGGTCATGATGTGAACAATTTAGAATCTACACTATACCAGGATGCTTCCACATAAGTTTCAGCTTTTCTGGCCCAGTGGTTCTTGAGAAGAAGATTTTCAAAGATTTTTCCTATATATTTCTATATAAAACTTTGATTCCCCATTGTGGCCCCGCCCTTCCCCCGGGGGTCATGATTTGAACAATTTAGAATTTACACTACCCCAAGATGCTTCCACATAAGATTCAGCTTTACTGGCCCAGTGGTTCTTGAGAAGAAGATTTTTTAATAACCCAACCCTATTTTTGCCTTTTCTTGATTATCTCCCCTTACAATTTAAATTTCCCTTTACCCAAGGATGCTTTGTACCAAGTTTGGTCAAAATTGGCCCAGTGGTTCTTCAGAAGAAGTCGAAAATGTGAAAAGTTTACAGACGGACAGACAGACGGACGACGGACAAAGTGTGATCAGAAAAGCTCACTTGAGCCTTCGGCTCAGATGAGCTAAAACGTCTTTAAATCTATAATAATCTTCCAAGGACAGCTAAGGCATTATTCATCATAATCGTATCAAAGCATCATTAAGTGCTATAGATTTGAATTTGTTTAAATCATGTCCTATGGCGGTATGGATTGGTCACAAGTGGTGATGAGAGTTTTAGAAATAGCATAGGTGTAAAAATTATAGCAAAATGGTTTTTATTTCAAAATCTTCATTAGCCATGACAAGTCATACAATCTCAAGTATTAAGGGAACGCATCCTCAGTATTGTTAACAACCCACCCCGGGGCCCGGACCACTTATATACTTTATATTTTCAATAAACCAGTTTACTCGAGTGAGCGATCTGAACCATAGGTCTTTTTGATTCCATGCCAGAAATTATAAAGAGTATTGTCTTTTACAGATGCATCTGAGTTAACGGAAACAGTCGTGGTTTGCTATGTTGATGAGAGTTTAGTGAAAGAAAAGGTAAACAAATTTTTTGTTTATACTTCTCCATTTGTTATTTCCATGTTCCCCCCTGACCCCCCCCC
>PRKT01001528.1:35386-72793 GCA_003671525.1 Saccostrea glomerata
CCCCCCCCCCCCCCTGTTGCTACGCCCCTGAAATTTAAATGGAAAGTGTCGGCTTGAATACTTATGAATTTCAAAATCCTAAAACCGTTTGTTCTGAACATTGAACAAATTAAATAGCAATATAACTTTTAATGATTCATAATTTATTTGATATTCACTTTAGAAATTCAGCTGAAACCGGCAATAATCAAAGTGGTTTAGTATTTTTATTAAGTTTACACGTTTTCCCTTTCCGATAAAAATGTTTGATTCTGTAGGCTTTTAGATTAGTGATGGGAAGCTGGTGTTTTTGAATTTCTGCGGCACTGAACTGAGTTGACATTTAGGTAGCAACCGTAGTTTTGCCAAACGCTCAGTACTTTGAAATTGATTCAGGTCCTTTGGTTAGAACATCGAAAGTCGAAGTCCCGTGTCTGGAGAGGCTGCGAAAATTAAGTAAAAGATTCATCGCATCTCAATGGCTCTGAGTGTCAAGCAAATGTGTAAAGGGTGTATTTGATGACGCGCATCTCTCTGGCTGCAATTTTGCAAATTGGACGTATGTTTTCTAAGTTTGTAAACGACCATCTCAAGAACTTTCAATTTAATGTAGACGCCTCCACTTGTCGGTAGAGGGCTGAAAATATGTCTTTGCTCGGCAGCCAAGGCCAATTGGAAAAAGAGGGATTTTTTCATTCCAACACCGACTACGACACGAAAACTACGACACGGTTGTTTTAGCTCTACTGGTCGAATGTTGCTAAAACGCGGAACGGAAAGCGGAACGGAACGGAAAACAAATGTCAAACAAATAACCTTGATTCGATATAAATCAGACATAAAAAGCATTATTCATGATATAAAAGTCAAATATAATGAAAAATTATCGTAAAATATGATATATTCATGAATCATGTGCCCCTCGGGACTTGCACATGTACATGCGATGGTTTATGAAATACATATTGTGATATAAGAACTACCAAATTGACTCAAATCCTGAGTATCAATCTGTCAAACGTTTCGTTCAAATTATTTTTTTAAGAATGCTCATTTATAAACAAAAAATCTTGTACTGAAATAGGTTGAAGGAAAAAAGACTACCAGTAAGTATACATACGTGTATCAGTACAGAAAAAAGAACCAGTTTTGACATTCAGATTATGCATGCCTTGGCGAATCCAGGAATCTTGAAAAGGAGGGCAGCCAAGGTCGGAGTAGGTGCCCTCAGTCACAAAAGAAATTGATTTATTAATTGAATCTTATTTATATTTTGGTCACAAAAAGGAGAGGGGTCCTGGTCCCCTAAAAATCCATGAGTGGCATTATATGCAAATTGAGAAATTTAAATATGAATTTATAGCTGAAATATAAGAAAACATTTCTTGCAAAGGAATTTAATAGGATGTTTATTTTTTTCCTTTTAATTGCAAATTTTCAGACCTGAGCGGAAAAACAAACTCTAAATGTTTTACGGTCGGAGTAATAATCCCCCCCCCCCTTCCAAAAAATCACCTTTAACTTCATTGAATGTAAAACATGATACATTAATTTTACTACAGTTAAGATTTACAACTCCATGATTCGAAGAATTTAATTGACAGAAAGCGATTCTATTTTGTATAAAATTTAACAACCAGTATTACAATCGAAGTGTTTATCCAGGCTTGTCGGAAAGGGCTGTTCTAATAGTAATCTTAAGATTTTTTTTTTTTTACTTTTAATTTTTCTTACCAATTACCATTTTTCATTTAGATACCAAATATTGCCTCCCCCCCCCCCCCCTCAACTGTTTACCAAATATAACCTTTTTACTATAGAAATGTTCATTGAAACCCCCAACACTTTCTGTCTGTTAAATTATTGTAGTAAGTTGGTGTAAACCAGAAGTCTCTGTCAAGACTGTAGCTCTACTGGTTTATACTTAAAACAAAGAAATAGAAATGTAGCAGTTTGGATTTAAAATTTTAAAAAAGCAATAAAAAGAAAAATGATCCTTGCCGCTCATCAAAATAAAAACCTATGCACAGTATTATGTATCTTAGTGTAGTCTACTTGTGTGCCAAGTTAAAATGAAATCGGACCAAAACTGTAGGAGGAGTAGCATTTTGAAAGAATTTCACAGAAATTTCTATTTTTAGTAACAACGCCAACATCGTTCGTCAAAATCAAAAACCAATATATAGAATGATGTATCTTAGTGTAGTCTACTTGTGTGCCAAGTTATATTGAAAGCAGACCAAATTTGTAGGAGGAGTAGCATTCTGAAAGAATTTCACAGAAATTTCTATTTTTAGTAACAACGCCAACATCGTTTGTCGAAATCAAAAACCGATATACAGAATGATGTATCTTAGTGTAGTCTACTTGTGTGCCAAGTTATATTGAAATCAGACCAAATTTGTAGGAGGAGTAGCATTCTGAAAGAGTTTCACATAAATTTCTATTTTTAGTAACAACGCCAACACCGTTCGATGAATTCAAAAACCGATACACAGAATGATGTATCTTAGTGTAGTCTACTTGTGTGCCAAGTTATATTAAAATCAGACCAAAACTGTAGGAGGAGTAGCATTTTGAAAGAATTTCACATAAATTTCTATTTTTAGTAACAATGCCAACACCGTTCGTTGAAATCAAAAACCGATACAAAGAATTATGTATTTTAGTGTAGTCTACTTGTGTGCCAAGTTATATTGAAATCAGACCAAAACTGTAGGAGGAGTAGCACTTTGAAAGAATTTCACATAAATTTCTATTTTTAGAAACAATGCCAACACCGTTCGTCGAAATCAAAAACCGATACAAAGAATTATGTATCTTAGTGTAGTCTACTTGTGTGCCAAGTTATATTGAAATCAGATCAAAACTGTAGGAGGATAAGCATTTTGAAAGAATTTCACATAAATTTCTATTTTTAGTAACAACGCCAACACCGTTCGATGAAGTCAAAAACCGATACACAGAATGATGTATCTTAGTGTAGTCTACTTGTGTGCCAGGTAATATTGAAATCAGATCAAAACTGTAGGAGGGGTAGCATTTTGAAAAATTGTTTACAGACAAACAGACGGACGCCGGACGCATTACTATCGCATAAGCTCTTCTCAATTATCTTTTTTTCGCTTGTCAAGTTCGACTTTTTTCTCTCTGCACCCCCCCTCCCCCTTTTCAAAAGCGATGCTACGTCACTACATGTACTATGTAAGCGGTTTTCGTAAGAGACTTAACATGACTTAAATCAACTTGTATTTATTAAGGAGTGATTAAATATGTATAACATACATAGTTTCTGAGAAAATTTGTATTTTAAATGATATAATCGAAAAGGATATTTTCCGTTTTCCTTTCCCTTCCGCTTTCCGCTCCGTTTTCCGTTCCGCGTTTTAGCAACAACCCTACTGGTCAGAGACCAGAAGAGCTTATGCGTAAGTAATGCGTCCGTCGTCCGTCAACAATTTTTCAAAATGCTATTCCTCCTACAGTGTTGGTCTGATTTCAATATAACTTGGCACACAAGTACACTACACTAAGATACATAATTCTGTGCATCGGTTTACGAATTCGATGAACGAAGTTGCCATGGTTACTAAAAATAGAAATTTCTGAAACTCTTTCAAAATGCTACTCCTCCTACAGTTTTGGTCTGATTTCAATATAACTTGACACACAAGTAGACTACATTAAGATACATAATTCTGTGCATCGGTTTTTCATTTCGATGAACGGTGTTGCCGTGGTTACTAAAAATAGAAATTTTTGTGAAATTCTTTCAAAATGTCACTCCTCCTACAGTTTTGGTCTTATTTCAATATAACTTGGCACACAAGTAGACTACACTAAGATACATAATTCTGTGCATCGGCTTTTGATTTCAATGAACGGTGTTGCCATGGTTACTAAAAATTAAAATTTCCGTGAAATTCTTTTGAAATGCTACTCCTCCTACAATTTTGGTTCGATTTCAATATATCTTGGCACACAAGTAGACTATACTAAGATACATTCAAGTAATTCTAGCATGCATCGTTTTTTTTTAAATTTTGATGAGCGGCAAGGATCATTTTTCTTTTTATTGCTGTTTTAAAGTTTTCCAACTGCTACTTTTCTCTTCCTATGTTTCAAGTATAAACCAGTACAACTACAGTCTCGACAGAGACTTCTGGCTTTTCAAAACGCTAATCCGAAGGAATGATATCAACGTTCGGCATTTGATTCAAACCTTCGGATCAATTTCTTAGTCGCAACCATTTTAGCCAAGTCCAGATCCACTGGATGGAAGGTTTTAGTTTCTTATTTGCTTAACGTCGCTCTCTAGACCTATTCCGTTAAATGGAGACGTCACCACTGGTGAGCTGCAAATTTTGTCCGTAATTCGGAATTAATGGTCATTCAGCGAGCAATGAAGATCTTTTGCATGACAGCACCTTATGCGACACCTGACCTCGGTTTTTACGGTCGCATTCAAAGAACTGATCTCCAGTTATCAATATCGAAGCCAGATCTCACTCTACATCGGTTGGAAATGTGTAGATGTTGATAAAAATCGAGTATGAGCCTTTGTCTTCTGTTGCATCATCAATCTTTTCATATATAGTAATATAAAAGGACGAAGCTTATACATTTTCAAATTAATCAAAGAAATATTTCTTAAAATATATTGCTTTTACTACCCTGAAATTTCATGTACGACTTGACAATGCTCACTTCTGCATATTCGGGTTGCTTCGATAAACTGAAATTTTATGTACGACTTGACAATTATCACTTCCGTTTAATCAGTCTGAGTCGACCTATCACGTGAATTGTTTACGCTGGATGCACCTGACGCTAAAGATCGGGTCGTAACGCAAAAATGTACACTTATCTGCAAACTATTATAGTAAAATGCTTCATTACAAAATTTCCACAGCTGCTGCACAGGGAAAATGGGATGCAGATTATTGCTAAAAGTTGTGAATACAATCTGTTATGGGTCAGATTAACCCTAAATGCCAGCAAAGATCAATTTAAACTTAACAATAATTTATTAACATTAATATATACAAATCATAAAGTACAAACTTAGCAAGAATCTAAAAATACATACATCAGAGTGTCCGTTGCTGTACACAATGTCAAGTGTAATTATATCCCAGTCTCTTTATACACCTGTACATCAATGTTACTTAAACGACAAATTATTGTTTATGCATCGAATTGACAGAGTATTTATACAGTACTATAAATCTAGGAAATTCTAGAAGTTGTAAGTACATGATATTACTGGAAAGTTCTGGACATACACAAACTTCAAGAATGTTCTAGAGAAAATGACCGAACATGTTGACCACTCTGGAATGTTCAAGAAACTTAATGTTACTAATAATATACATGACGAAACAATACAAATACAACACACCTCACAACACCACCCCCCTTAAAAAGTTTGAATGTCAATGAAAACTTATATTGTTAACGTAAAATATATGTACATTAATACAAATCTAATTTGTTCATGATACTCTGGACAAGGCATCTGCAATAACATTGTCTTTGCCTTTGATATGCTTAATTGTTATGTTGTATTCTTGTAACAACAAACTCCATCTAGTCAGTCTTTGATTTTTGTTTGACAATTTATGCAAAAATAGCAGGGGGTTGTGATCAGTATATACAAGAATTGGATGCAATGTAACATTCAGATAAACATCAAAATGCTGTAAGGCTAACGACAAAGCAAGGCATTCCTTTTCAATGGTGGAATACTTTTGTTGACATTTTGTAAGTTTCTTTGAAAAATAAGAAACAACTCTATCTACCTTATCACTATGTTCTTGAAACAAAGCTGCCCCGATTCCAACATCACTAGCGTCAACAGTAAGCTTAAATTGCTTAGAAAAATCTGGAGTTGACAGAACTGGGTTGCTCATAAGGACAGATTTGATTTTATGAAAGGATTTTTCACAGTCCTTTGTCCATTCAAAGTTAACCCTCTTTTGTAAAAGATTTGTAAGTGGACTAACTACTGAGGAAAAATTTGGACAAAATTTTCTGTAAAACCCAGCCATGCCCAAAAACCTCATTAACTCTTTCTTGTTTGTAGGAATCGGGAACTTTGCAATAGCTTCCACTTTAGCCATAATGGGTGTAACATAACCTTGACCTACTCTATGACCTAAATACTCTACATAAGCATGACAAAATTCGCTCTTCTCAAGGTTCACAGTTAAGTTTGCTTTAGCTAAAATGTCAAATAAAGCACGCATGATTCGGAGATGTTCGTCCCATGTGTCGCTGTATATGACGACATCATCAATGTAGGCCTCGCATCCCTCGAGGTCTTGAAGGAGGGAGTGAATCATCCTTTGGAATGTAGCCGGTGCGTTTTTCATGCCAAAAGGCATTACTTTATACTGGTAAAGTCCATCTGGTGTAGCAAAAGCAGATATTTCTTTTGCTCTTTCTGTTAACGGTACTTGCCAGTAGCCTTTCAACAGGTCAAATTTACTGACAAATTTGGCGTTTCCAATGCGGTCAATACAGTCATCGATTCTAGGTATTGGAAATGAATCAGTTTTGGTAACAGAATTCACCTTTCTATAGTCTGTACATAATCGGTACGAACCGTCCTGTTTTGGTACAAGAATACATGGTGAGCTCCAATCACTTTTACTAGGTTCAACAATGTCATTGTCCAACATGTACTGCACTTCCCTTCTTAGGTACTGCAATTTTATTGGATTCAGACGGTACGGATGTTGTTTGATAGGCAGAACGTCACTCACTATGACATCATGACAAGCTGCATTAGTTTTCTTTGGAACATCCGAAAAGATTTGATGATACTCATTCATCAAGTTTTTAACTTGTTCTTTTTGGTGAATGTTCAAATGTCCAAGTTTGGCATCCAAATTAGCCAAAACTTCTGAGTTTTTCAAACGAACACTCTGATTACAATCTTTCTCATTCATCTCTACACTCGTATCACTTTCAATACAATTTTGAACAGTCTTAGCATTGGCTAAAGTGGAAACTGGTTTTACAGAATTTCGGTCACACCTTTCAAAATACTCTTTTAACATGTTAATGTGACAAACCCGTTTCTCTTTACGTCGACCTGGTGTCTTAACTACATAGTTTACATCACTGATCTTGCTTTCAATTTCATAAGGGCCATAAAATCTGGCCTGTAAAGGATGACCAGGAATAGGTAAAAATACAAGAACCTTATCACCTGGCTTAAACACCCTATTTCTGGCATCTTTGTCATACCACATTTTCATTTTCATCTGAGAATTCTTCAAATTGTCTTGTGCTAATTTACAAGCATTGTAAAGTTTTTCTTTGAAATCAGACACATAATCTAAAAGATTAAGATCACTAGTCTCAGTCAGCCACTTTTCCTTCAACAATTTCAAAGGACCTCTAACTGTATGACCAAACACCAATTCAAAAGGACTGAACCCAAGAGACTCCTGGACTGCTTCTCGTGCAGCAAATAGCACAAGATGAACCCCTTCATCGCAGTCTTTCTCATATTGATAACAATAGGTCTTCAGCATTGTTTTTAAGGTCTGGTAAAAACGTTCTAGCGCCCCCTGGGACTCAGGATAATAAGCAGTTGATCTATATTGCCTTATACCCAACTCATACATGACTTGCTGGAACAACCCCGACATACAATTTGAGCCTTGATCCGACTGAATTGCCTTGGGTGCTCCTACAAAACTGGTTAGGGCCTTAACTATGCTCTTTGCCTTTATATTCCTAAGAGGTATGGCTCCAGGAAATCGAGTGGATGTACACATAATGGTAAGTAAATACTGGTTCCCAGATCTAGTCCTAGGCAAAGGTCCTACACAATCCACCGGCACTCGACTAAACGGTTCTTCAAAAGCTGGAATTGGTTGGAGAGGGGCGGATGGTATCTTCTGATTCGGTTTACCTACCATCTGACAAACTTGACATGACTTGCAAAACTTCGAAACATCCTTTTCTTAGCTTAGGCCAATAAAAATGACTCAAAATCCTATTATAAGTCTTATTGACACCTAAATGACCTGCCATAGGTGTATCATGAGCTAAACTCACTACATCTTGACGATAAGCAGCTGGTACCACTATTTGGTGAACAACACGCCACACTTCATCTGGGGAAGCGTCAGGTGGTCGCCATTTTTCGCATAAGGATGCAATCTTTCATATAGAAACATTCTCCAACTTTAGTGGTCTCTTCTGGTGGAAGTGCCCTCTTACTAAGTTGAATGATATCTGGGTCTTTATGTTGTGCTGAAAGTAACTGCTCTCGGCTTATGATATCCTTGCCTTGGCTTTCTGGTAGATTTAACTCATCTTCATCACCACTAAATTTTGATAAAGGTTCATTCGTCACCGACTTCTTGATATTGTGTGGTTCCATGCTTGATTGAGTGCCTTCAAGGTCAGATAAGAAAGTGTCATTCAAATCAATATCAATAGAGGAATTCGTCTCGTCAAAGGCTTGAGTACGGTCTGCCTCCATTTCTCGTCTTCTAGCCATCTCTCTAGTAACAGCACAGGCTGGATAAATGTCATCATCTTCATCATCGCACATGACATTGGAAGTGATTTTCTCACAAACTATAGGATCTGGTACAACTTTTCCACCAGCTAAATCGTTGCCTAGCAACAAAGAAATGCCTGGAACGGGAAGAGTAGGTCGAACACCTACGATAACAGGTCCAGTAACTAAATCTGACTTCAAACTAATTCTATGCAAGGGAACATCAATGACGCCTAGCTCCACACCCTGTAATAAAACTGACCCACCAGTAGAAGTCTGCTCAGACAAAGGAAGCACGCCCTCTAACAATAACGTCTGTGCAGCACCAGTATCTCTCAAAATCTGGACAGGTTTTATTTCGCTAGAGTCACCGAGTGAAACAAATCCCTGAGACATAAAGGGCTTATAATCCTCCATAGAATCAATAGAACTGGACTGTGAACCCTGGACATCAGGAGTGTCAGAACAAATCGAAACTAAGGCTTCTCTATCACCTCTAACTGCCGCACAAGCATGTGGTTGAGTTTTATCAAAATCATTTTTTCTCTTAAGTTTAAAGCATTCACTGATCAGATGACCCTTTTTCTTACAATAACTACAAGTAGGAAGCGACCCTATTCCAGAAGATCCTTCAAAACGTCCTGGACCGGACTTAGAACCACCTTGGGATGGAGACTGGGAACTTGTGAAAGACTGAGACCCTGAACCACTCTTTTTATATGTGTCTGAATTTGTAGAATTACTGCTAGTCTGAGATCTTGATACAAAATTCTTTTTATGAGACAGAGCATAAGTATCAGATATGACTGCTGCCTCTTCAAGAGTTTTCACATTCTTATCTTCTAGATGTGTTTTCAAATCTTGAGTAACACATTCCTTAAACTCTTCTACCAGGATGACTTGGCGCAAATTAGCAAAAGTTTTATCAAGTTTCTTAGATCTAAACCAGTGATCGAATAAATCTTCTTTCTCTCGTGAAAATTCAACAAATGTTTGATTATCAAACTTTCTATACTTTCTGAACTTTTGTCTATATGCTTCAGGTACTAATTCATATGCTTTTAATATTGCTGCTTTGACCTTCTCATAGTCTGAACTTTCAGCTACCCCTAGTGCAGAGTATACCTCAGCTGCTTTGCCAACCAGTACACTTTGTAACATTGTTGACCAAACGTGTTGTGGCCATTTAAGATTTTCTGCGACTTTCTCGAATTGGGGAAAATACTTGTCTACAGATTTTTCTTGAAATTTCGGAACTAACCTAATATTTTTTGCTGCATCAAATTCATTCTTGACAAATGAGGGTTCTGGTTTCTGCTGTAATCTTAATTTCTCTAACTCAAAGTGCTCTTGTCTTTCTAATTTGTCTAATTCAAATTTCCGTTCACGCTCTCGTTCTTCTCTTTCTCTTTCTCGTTCTTCCCTTTCTCTTTCTCGATCTTCTCTTTCTAATTTTTCTCTTTCTAATCGCATTTTCTCTAACTCTAATTGAAACTGATAGTCTGCCATTTTATAAGAGCCTAACTCTGATCTAACTGTATATTCTGGAAGTTCGTATTTTTCAAAGATGTTTTCATCTACAAGTTTGTTTGCAACCTTAATTCTAATGTCTTGCTTTCTCTGTGAGGATTTAACTTCTAACCCAAAATGCATACCTAATGCGATCAAGTCATCCTTTTTTAACGAATCAAAAACCTGAACACTTGGTGAACTTAGAAAGTCTGTGACCGAAAACACCATGTTGATTTCTGCTGGCTTATAATCAAATTTAACGGTTCAATAAACAAAATTTTGACAATAAACTGCAAAAGTGCAAAACTTCTTTATCCCGGACGAGCCCCCAATTCTGTTATGGGTCAGAATAACCCTAAATGCCAGCAAAGATCAATCACACAGTTTAAACTTAACAATAATTTATTTACAGTAATATACAAATCATTAAGTACAAACTTAGCAAAAATCTAAAAATACATACATCAGAGTGTCCGTTGCTGCACACAATGTCCCAGTGAAATTATATCCCAGTAATACGTACCTCAATGATGCTTGTAAGACAATCGTATCTATGCATCGAATTGACAGGATATTTATACAGTATCATAAATCTAGAATATTCTAGAAGTTGTAAGTACATGATATTACTGGAAAGTTCTGGACATACACAAAGTTCAAGAATGTTCTAGAGAAAATGACCGAACATGTTGACCACTCTGGAATGTTCAAGAAACTTAATGTTACTAATAATATACATGACGAAACAATACAAATACAACACACCTCACAACAAATCCACAACTTCAATTGACCTCTCAATGTTTATTGTCATTTTTCATTACGAAAAAATAATGTTTCCACGAGTATTCTCAAATTTTATGCATATTGAGGTATACAGTACCTAGGTAGGTAAATTACGTAAACCCATACATGTAGCATACCTGATATGTTTCTGCGAGGTATATGGGATACTGTCCAATGATGTACGCATGTTATGCCTCCCCCTTCCATCTCAAATGCTATGCACTTTGATCTTAATTAAACATAGTAACCCCACCCCCTACGGTTTTGTTCAAAAATTAATAGCGAACGTCGCTGCGTGCTCTAACGACAACGCCTGAGCGAAGAGAAAATTCGGACTACTGCACATTCATTCCATAGAATATTTTTCCGCAATTATTTTGACCTACAATGCATCGCTTCTTACACAAACGCTAAAGTCACGTTCTCGCGCGAAGAACGACAAAAGTGAAAAGAGAAATAAACTTGCCTTGATTTAATGAATTAATATGTTTATTGCAGAAAAAATAGTCATAAACTGATCGAAATCAGCCCTTTTTAGGCTTCAGTTTGGTAAAGCAACATGCAAACGACGTCATGTGACTTTGGAGTCTGATACGCACCGAACGTCACGTGCGGTTTGACGATCTAAATGAAAACTTGATAAGTATCTGCGCTCGCCCTAACGGTCGCACCGTCAACATATTAAGTGGTGCAAAACATTTTTTTTTCTTATTTGAAACTTAAAAACTACCCCTAATTAGGTATCCATGATACCCCCCCCCCTAACCACGACGCTATGCACTTTGATTTTTGTGGAAAATGGACCAACAACAAACCCCTTCCCCCAACCTCTGATGCTTTTATCAAAACTAAGGGAGTTGATCCTAACGTTGCGGGTTCGAATCCCACTGTTGGACGTGGAGTCCATCGAATGAGACTCTGTAAACCGAGGGCCTGTGTCCCAATAGATGCTGGCATAAAAAGATCCCTCACTGCTCACATGGCCTCTAGTGCCCAGTATAGGAAAAATGTGCAGCTCCCCAATGTCTAGTCTCCATATTAGTTTAAGATTTCTGAGAGGGACATTAAACAATATACACATGTACATTGTACTATCAATCTGTCACAGCCTATTCTAGGTATTTGTAGTGAAGAAATGAAACACGAACACGGCTGCTGGGTTCGATACTCTTTTATGTAGTATTTTACGTAAACAGAAAAAGAAGAGGGTGACCTGAAATATAATATAACATGTATTTAATATTTCACACCTCACTCACATTTTTACGCAAATTAATTGCATCTTAGGAATTTAGATAATTTAGAAAATCACTTCAGAAATGCCTTATATAAAAATATTTAAAAAATGATATGAATTACAATTAGTAATATTAATTAATTAATTATAATTCACCCTGTGACAAATCTTTACCGCCCCTTTAGAAAATGTATCTCTCATGAGATATTGCCATTGCCTGTGAAACTCCTGTCGCGAGGGGATGCTCCGCTTAGCGGTGCCCTTGTCTGCAACTCTTCTCATACCACTGAATGAAATTTTATGAATATTTTTCAGATTTTTTTTTTTCATACTGCCATTATGCACCTCCTTTTTACTGTTTGATCCGACACATATGTTGGCTTTCCCATAGCAAAACATATACAATGCCAGTATATTCATATGGGAGTCAGGTATCATTTAGTGAGCTACTCACAGTACCTCTAGTTTGTAATGAAAGAAATTATATAGTTGAAAATGTACTCGGAAGATATTATATATTCTACCACGATTATCGAAAACTTCAAAGGAAGCCGCCAGACATTATTCTCCAATAAATCACGAACGTCATCAAAAAAATTATCAGATCAGAAACACGTATCAAATCTTAACAATTCAAGTGCATGTTTGGCTGTAGAATGAAATACTTGTTTAGACCGCATAGATGTGTCGTCTTTTGCAGAACAAACACTGTAAATTGCATCAAGATGCTGATGAATGTCGGTTTTTATAGCTTGGCGGGGCTATTCCACGGACCTCCCTACACATTAAACAACATGATTTTAGCAGTAAAACAGGAACATGATTTTGTTATTGTATATTCTTTTTAACTGATCAATACATATAACGAACATATTTGTAATTTAATAAGGCTATTTTTAATGTAACGAAAGCTCAAATCGTCTGCATTCTATGTACATGTAAGCAAACTACCTCTGGTGTTAAATGAAACAGCGTAATCTAGACATGGTGACCTAATTCGTTTCTCTATAGAGGAAACGATTATTCCTAATTTAGCGTTTGTACCATACTTGGTAGAATAGAAATAAAGTCCTTGTTGTCGTAAATGATGCAGAATAACCTCCTCGGTCTCGAAATGTTGTTTGAAATATAAAAGCCTCGGCTAGCGCCTCGGCTTTTATCTTTCAAACAACATTTCTCGACCTCGGAGGTTATTCTGCAACATTCACGAAAACGCGGACTTTATTTCTTAAACATGAAATGTATGGTTCTCTACTTCAAGGTACTATGTTTCTTTTTTTTTTTAAACAATTGCTACTTATACCCTTGCATTTGATATTTATGCTTTTCGGTTGTAGAAAACCAGAGAATTTATGCAACATTTGAACTCCAGCACTTCAAAGGAGAATTTCTTTCTCATACATAATCTGCCTGGACACCTAAAATTGGAGAATATTCTAAAAGAATGGATAATGGATGTCGACAAAAACCATTTAATCAAACACACCTTGGAGAAATCAATGATCTTCAAACAAATGTACCGAACATTAGACGGAGTAGTCGAATCTGTTATGGCAGCTCTGCAAGGCCTACCGGAGGGAAGCAGTAAAGAAAATGCTATGAAAACATTTGCATGTATAAAAGAGAAATTAAGGGAAATCCATACGCCTGTGCTTTCGAAAGAATGCAAAGAAATGCTACAAAGGTATTTTAATACTAAACACAGAGCAATAAATATCAATTGTCTTCGGCCAAGATTTAAGTATGCCCTCTTTAGAAGATCGGGCCATTGTGGATAGAGTGATGCCCTTTGTACTTAAAAACATTCAAATGTATAACAGTTTCCGTTTATTTTCTTTGTAGAGGTTTCACATATTGAAATGAAATATGGTATATACAGTCATGTATCTAAACCAAGATCGGTTTTAGGTACGATAGAGCTATCTTTGACAGAGTTACGAGGGTTGTCCCAAAATTTCGTAGACTGAGCTCATATCTTTCAAAGAAATTCATGTATCTTTATAAAATTTTCAGGGTGGATTAAGCGTATTCTTGGCAGATAAATTACGAAGTTTTATCATGTTTACTTGGAAACTTTTCGAGTAATAATATTTAAAGTGATATCGTTCTCTAACACCCGGAGCAATCTGCAACGTCAAAAAATACAAATGTCAACGGGTTAAATTTTTGGCGAAAATATTTCAATTACCAGAATCAAATTCTTAAATTAAACGGGTTGCAATTATAAATTTGAAATATCTTCATTACTATGATATGATCAAACTTTAAAATATGTAAACAAAGTATAACGATGTACAGGTACGAAATAATAATAATTTGAAAACGCTAAATTTCTATGGGCTTTTCGTCTCTTTCTGTAATGGAGTTGCACAATGTAACTCTTGCCGATTTCTTAGTCCTCTCTTTTATTTTAGTTACTGTTATTCACATATACATAGAGAACCCGTTTTAGTCCTTTTAAATACTATGGACGAGAAAAAGTTTCCTAGTCTACCAAACATTTATGACTGGTACATTTCTGTAAGAATGAATTAAGGATCAAAACACTTTATCATAGTCCACTGCGCCGCCTGTGCCAACGCAGCCGCCATTTTGCAAAAAGTCGGATTTCAACCCCATGTATATAAAACGTGATAAAATTCGTATTTATTAAAGCATAAACTCCAAAATTTGAGGAAATATAGTTAATAAAACAGTGTTAAGAATTTTCATTTCCATAAAAAAAAATACGGGGTAGTAATTAATTTTCTATAGGATTTTGAATATGATATACCAAATTTAAATTGCAACTTTTGGGTATTGCGCCGCCTTCCTACACCAGACAATGAAATGTGTCTTTTAAATTGGAATAACTTGTGTAGTTACTTCACATTTGTCCATAAATTTATTACATATTATTGGTTTAATCTATATACGAAGTTTCATTAATGTATGACGTAGGGTTCCTACAAAACAACGCTTGTCTACGGAATTTTGGGACAACCCTCGTATGTCCCTTGGAATTCCAATTAATTGGAGGGAGCACAAGTGTTTTACAAACATCACTTGTTCTTTTGCAAAAGCATTCTATCCATAATACATGTAGCAAGGGATCAATAAAATTGAATACATAACAGATGTGTAGGTGTTGAATAATCAATTTTTTTTAGACATAATTCCTATTTCATATAAGAGTGGGACGTATCCTAATTTATGACCTTGGGATTTGGTAAGTGTTTTCTCCCTCTGTTTTTAATAAAGAATAATATCTACTAAATTAAATTTTTTGTTTAAAAAACGTTTTTCAAATGCCTTTCTATTTCTTATGTCAAAAATGAACTGCTTTGTGCTCAACCTAGCCCATGGGCCTCTAATGTTCGAATAGGGTTATTTTTTCCTCTCTCCATTGTAGGTCACCTATATTGCTTTCCGATTTCGTCCGTCATGTGTAAACATTTGAACATTTTCAGCTTCTTCGCTGCAACTGCATAACTAATTTTGGCATAAGGAATCATGGGTAATAAAAAAAATTGTGAATTTCATAGCCCCAGGGTCATGGGTTCACCATCCATGTGTAAAGGTGAATCTATATGAATTATACAGTGAAAATACATGTAATGAATTGAAAATCTTCTCTTCGTCTGAGAAAGAAACAAGATAACTACATACGTAGTTAAAATGAGGAAGGATGCCTCTTCAATGTTTTATGGTATTATGGAGAGGCTTTATCAATTTTATAGTGAAGATGTAAATGTATAATCAAATTTAATTTGTTAAAGATATAAATCTACCGTTCTATTCATTTTGATTGTTTTCAAGAGAGTATGATTGAATACTAAAATTTATTCCTTTTGCACATTTTACGTATTATATATTTCTGAATTCCAAATAATAGTGCAGTAGTTTGTATAGTGCATGTGTGATGAACGAATTGCACTCATAGCAGAAGGAGTTGTGTATAGTCCTATGATTGATTGATTGATTGTATACTGTTTAACGACCCTCTCCAGAATATTTCACTGATATGGAGACGTCACCAATGCCGGTGAAGGGCTGCAAATTTAGGCCTATGCTCGGCACTCAGGGCCTTTGAGCAGGGAGGGATCTTTATCGTGCCACACATGCTGTGACACGGGGCCTCGGTTTATACGGTCTCATCCGAAGGACCGCCCCATTTAGTCGCCTTTTACGACAAGCAAGGGGGTACTGAGGACCTATTCTAACCCGGATCCCCACGGGACTATAGTCCTGTGAACGCAATTGATTAGTATAAGTTTATTGTGGGATAAAACAGAAAACATGCATTATATACGGATATCTACGACGGCGTATTCGTGCCATATTGACAATGAAGAAAAAAAAATTAAAATCGTTTGAACGATTTAAGAAAACGTTTGTACAATTTGTTAAATCGTTTGTACAATTTAATAAATCGTTTGTACAATTTGTTGAATCGTTTGTACAATTTGTTAAATCGTTTGAACAATTTGTTAAATCCTTTGTACGATTTTTCAAAATAGTTTGTACGCTTTAGGAAATTGTTTGTACGATTTAGAAAATCGTTTGTACGATTTTTTTTCTTCTGATTCGGAACAGAAGCATACTGGATAAGAAACCTGGTAAAGCTATAGTACAGAGAAGTCCATTCTCTGCTGACTATAACAGGTACAGAAACACTTATAATAAATTGTATCTTGTTACTTTAACTGTATGAATATTATTGTAATGTTATAATTAGTAAACCATCAAAACACGATTACATTCACAATGTTCATTAAATTTTGTCATATTTGTTAGCCCCACATGAATGATTATAATACTATGATGACAAGTCACATCTTCATAAAACTTTATAGACCATTAGACATGACGAGATAAAGCATCTAAAGCATCTAATCAAGGTCAATCTGACATCCACAACTCTACACTACTCTAAGACTCTAGTTTTAAGAGTAAGATGTTGCAGCAACCTTCATTTGTTAATGACCAACAGAAATGATGTATACATGCAGTTATTTCATATACCAGGCAGATGCCAGACAACAAGTGTTCTATATCTATTCCAATGCGACGCAGGTTTCAAAATAGCTTTAAAAGTGCAAACAATACAGTATGGGTTAACAAAAATAAAGTAAAACTCTTCTAAAGGAATAATACCCCAATGGCAACCCGTGTATAAGGTAACTTTCAGATCTAAGTCCACCTTGACCTTGACCTTAGTCATAGGTCTTTGGTCAAGATTATGACACATCCTTGGGTCATGGAGATTAACTGTATGAAGTATTGGCAACATCCAACATACCAGTAAGAAGTTACCGTCCAGACACGATTGAACTGATGGACAGAGACAGGGTGATTCCAATATACCCCCCATCTTTGTTCGAGGGGGTATAAATCGTACAAACGATTTTAAAAAATCGTACAATTTAACAAATCGTACAAACGATTTTCTAAATCGTTTAATCGATTTTCTAAATCGATTAAACGATTTACTAAATCGTTCAAACGATTCAAAAAATCGTACAAACGATTTTCTAAATCGTTTAAACAATTTTAAAAATCGTACAAACGATTTTAATTTTTTTTTTCTACATTATCAATTTGGCACGAATACGCTGTCGTAGATATCACAATAGTAAATCAAAGATTTTAAAGTGATCACCATTGTAAATTAAAGTGTTCATAGTTAAAATAGTAAACCATAATTTTCATACTTATTGCTACATTAAATCAAAGTGTCAAAGTTATCACTATTATAGTAATTCAAAATGTAAACTACACCATAGTGTAGTTTTCAAAGTTTTTATTGTGCCAAAATTATCAGTATAGTTAAACCAAATTAAGGGTGAACACGTATGCTAGACAGCAATTGAAAATTGATGTGTCCTGAATATTGCATGAGAATATGACCCTGTCTATCATATGAAATACTTTAAATTTTAAAAACAGAATATCCTTTTTCTTTAAATTATCATATTTATTTTAGTG
Organism: Saccostrea glomerata; assembly: GCA_003671525.1. Lineage (NCBI taxonomy): Eukaryota > Metazoa > Mollusca > Bivalvia > Ostreida > Ostreidae > Saccostrea > Saccostrea glomerata. The sequence continues at coordinate 53,392 of PRKT01001528.1, forward strand.
GACAAGACTTTGGTGTTATTGCCTACAGAACAGACAGTAAAAGTCTTACAGTCTACACAAGTCAACCTGAAACAAGAGCCCTGAATTCAAAATTGAAAAAATTGGAACAGAATTGTAAACCATTGTCCTTGCGACATTTCAGAGTACAAACTCCAATTTGCAGAACACATTCTTTAAAGGCCGGGTCTAAACTCGTGAACATGCAGTCTGACTGTTTGGGAACACTTGGTATATTTGCTAAGAAAGTCAAAGATGATGTAGAAAAGGATGTTGCCATTACGTCCGCCCACGTAATTTGGGAAGGATGTACTGCAAATAGTGAAATGAATGGAGAGGACGTTGAAATAGGGACCTGTACATGGCCACCAAAACCAACCGAAGAACACTTCCATGCAAGAATTAAGGATTTGGCTCTTGTGGAGTTAAACCCAGGAGTCCCGGAATATATTTCAACTTCAAGAGAAATCTTTCTTTATGTCGATTCAAAAGAGAAGCTTGCTTGTCGATGCGTTTATAAACATGGATGTTCAACTAACAGAAGTGAAGGAGACATACACTTTCCAGCGTTCGACTTGTATGGAAATAAAGTAATGGTCATCACTCGTGAAAATCAAGAAAAGTTTTCCAAACCCGGGGATAGTGGTGCGCTTGTGCTAACCGAGCAAGGAGCCAAATTGTATGCACTTGGTTTAATTTTTGGCGATGAATTAAACCTCAGAGAAAGTGACCCACAATTTCCGGAAAACGCTTCATTTGCTATATATTTGGATGAAGCGATTCACAGATTTGAAAGAGTGTCTGATAATGAAAGAATAACACTGCATCAATATTGATCTCAGATTTTGAAGACCATGATGATATTTTCCTCATCATTATTCATGAAGTTAAGTGCAGTAATGTAGCCCTTTTCTATTTTTATTAATTACATTTTTAGCCGGGCTTGCTGAAAGCATACCCCCTGGCTATAGGCTTCATGATCGCCTCAGTTACTATAAATAGACAATGTAAACAAAAAGCCAAACAGCGTTCAGGAAGAAACTGTCGATATACAAAATAGTTTTCCTGAAATTCATCAAATCGGGAAAATCATGAATCAAATGCATTTGTTTTATTTGTGAGAAAACTAGCATTAACAGGTATTCGTTTCTGATTCATTGTCCACGTTATTATCGCAAAATTGGAACATTTTCACATATAATACCCAATCGTAACTACTCGGCCATTATCGTCACCACAAATAATAGCGAGCGTGATGCGATTGATGCGCATGAATATACTAATATTTAAATACTTTCCATAGCCGTCAGCTGTTAACTGCAAAGGAAGACGACATATTGAACTGAGAAAGAAAGTTGGTTTGGCTAGCATTCTGTAATAAGCAGATTTTATTAATAGTTAACGTACTGTTTCTCTAGGGCTGAAAGAATACATCGTAGATTCATGTATTTTGAACATCATATATATTACAAAAATTGCAAAGATTGAGTGTATGTTTACATTGGTTTATGAACTGTTTTGGAATTGAACATTTCATAACTGACCCGAAAAATTTAAATTACTTGGAGTTAGAGAAATTTATACAATTGAGTTTACAACAAAATTTTAACTGGAGATTGATGTCACCGAGTCTTTTGTAGGAAAGATTCCAAACTGGATTCGGCACAAAAAGTATTTATTTACGTGCTTATAGCAATAAACCTACAAAGTATAAATCAAACACACTCTCACAATACAATACACACAAGACAAATACTTTACATTTAAGAACAGACATTAACAACACATACATTACATGATTATTCGCTGTCGGGATTAATTAATAAAAGTAAAATATAGAAAACGTTTACATAATAATTATAATAAAGGTAAACGGTAAGCTTACCAGGAATCCAGTTAAATATTAAACAAAGTAAATCTTTGAAGAATACTTCTAGTATAATATAATGCAAATCTGTGGGCAAAAACCGTGGGGGATCAAGAATTTGGCTAGATAGAACGTTCTATCGTTAAAATGATATTGTCCTACGGACCCGGTTTAACGATAGAATTCGTTCCATGTATTCCTAATGTAGCAAAAGAAACATGGCAATAACTCGTACTCAGTAATTTACTACGGACAATCTAGAGTTCCGAATGTAAAAATGGCAGGTAAATTTTAAGCGAGAGAAAAACGTTGAGAAAATTAATTTGATTTTCGTCTTTATATGGATTATTTTTTTGGGATAAAAGGCATAAGCAATCTCAAAAAGGTTTGTTTTGATTAATTTGGTAGTTATTTCCAGTGCAAATCCTTTTATATTCTTCAAAATCGTTTCGGAGCGGATCCGCCCCGATTTGCTACATTGCAAGTATATGGGACGTATTCTAACTGTGGTGAGGGCTTGTACCGAGACACAGTTAGATTATTCTAACTAGAATTTGGCGGGTACAGTGCTTATATACTGAGTGCAGATATTAAAACATGCATATTAATGAGATTAAAAGGTCATTTATTGGTCAGCAGTAAGGTCACATTAGGTCACCAAACCGGAAACACGTGTAAATCCGAAAATAAACAATGTCACATGATCTCTCAAAACATTCACACCAGACACACAACACAACAAACGCAGCAAGCTTGTTCAATTGGCAATGCGCACCAATTATAAGAACAAATTAAAACAATACATCTGTGACATTGAATTTTTTTTTGGAGATGAACGATTTTAAAGATGTAAGATCTCTTGGAATGTGAATATTCTTGGGGTTGAACTTTTCAAAATTAAAGTTACTTGAAGTTGAATTAACATGTATGTATAAGAAATCGATACAAAAAAGCACCATGTTGAAATAACAGTACATGTGCAGGGCTCCCACTGGAGCGTTATATTTTTCGCCACTTTTCGTGTTAAAGGAAAATGCATTTTTACATCTTATTTTCTGACAAGTGTACATGCAATGCACTTTATGTTATTCAAATTTGTGATTTGTAATTGTAATTTGTTTCTTAATTTGTTTATCACAGACAGTGTTTTAAAATTGCAATGTTTGAAGCTTAAAGTAGTGTCCATTAAAAAAAATTGGTAGAAATTATTTTTACATTTCTATTTCAATTAATTTGATATTGAATTGATATCAGCCAACTCTTGACAGAAAAAATCCACTTGTTCATAACATTTATTTTAAGCTTGGGTATAGGGTGGGTGGGGGGGAGGACCTAGTTTTTTGATCCCTGAAAAAAAATCCAAAATGAACCTCAGGAGCCGAAAACAAACAAATTTCCAAGGACTCATACCAACGGCGGCAGTTACACCCACCGCTCCGACGGCACCACCCTCCATTCGGATGCAGGATTTGGGACGGGCTCGTCAACTGATTAGCCAATTGAGGTCAGCAAATCCTGGGTCAACATCAACAGCAGTACCCATCCGCCATTTGTTTTTAATTGTAAATTGATGTATTAGGTCAATACACGTATCTATTGATCGCCAATATATTAGTCATATATCCAGTGCAAGGTCATATTTGAAATTACTTGGCATTTATTACTGACAGATTGTAAAGATAGTTTGTAACTGTTATTTACAAATTGTGTATTTGGACCAGGCGATTGAGCAATAAAGTTGAGCACTATCAATAGATCAAATGTTTCATGTAAGTGTTCAGTGTTCTTAGGGGATAACAATGTTGATTTTGGTCAAAGTCAATGACTTTGAACACATCCTAAATTTAATTTATGAAATACGGAATTCCAAATTTGGCAAAAGTAAATTTTTAATTAGAGTTAAGGAACACTGATCACATGTTGACCACATGAGGTCATGTCACAAGGGTACCGAAAAAGTTAACAAGTTGTGGAATTGTCGTGGAAACCGGTTTAGAATATATCATGGCCGAGCGCGCCTTGATAACCTCAGTTGCGGTTTTTCCTAGATGAAAGTGTCTAACTGTACAACTTGTTTTCTTTTAAGGTACGTACATGTAATTATATTCAATAATCTTTATGTTAGTCATGTTTATATATTTTAAAAGTTAACGCAACAGAAATTTAATATGTTGGAAAATGAAATGTTATTAATACTTTATTTATTTTTCAGGAGGTTTTGTAAAATTAATTATTTTATTGTTGTATGTTGATATTGAGAGTTGCGGTTTCTTCCTAAATAAAAGTATCTAACTGTACAACTTGTTTTCTTTTAAGGTAAGCATACAAAGGCCGACTACAAGTTGTTCTCATTCCCCCTCACTAGCTTAGCGAAAATAAAGAAATATTAAAGCATCAAAAAATCATATAACACATATAAAAACAGTCATTGAGAGTGATCTCCCGTTTGGAGTTCTCTAGGGGGTGGAAATAAATAAAAAGGTAGAATCAATTATACAGCAAAAAAGAAAAGCACTGAAAGTTTTGTTGTACATTGGGTAAATAAAACGGGCAGACAGACAACAGGTTGTCATTTATCATAGCTCTGCTGGGATTGATTGATTGTATACTGTTTAACGCCGAGTCGGCAATTTTTCAGCCATATTTTGGCGGACTGTTAGTTTCTATTGATCGGTTTTTGAAAGCTTTTTGGTTTCTCTGGTGGCCCCAAATGAGCCTACTCTATTTCGAATTTAAGGGAAATGACCTCTTAAGTGGGGGTTGTCATCCTTGACACGGGACACCATTTAACGTCTCATTCGACGGACTTCAATATTTTTTTTTAAATATGTAAACAATAAAAAATATTGTATAAACTGTTTATAAAATAAATTGATATATGTACATGCATTTCTCATTAAAATTATTTTCATAATTTTATTCAAATTTTAATATAATAATCCGTTTCTTGTAGATATTCAAAAATTTTATAAACATGTCAAACTGTTTGCATGATTGTAATCAGCATAGAGTCCTCTACCAGAATTGTGAAATTCATGGCCCCGGGGCCAGGGGTTCTTGGGTGCTAGGGTTGGGCTATATAGATTAAATAGTGAAAAAGCATTATTTCTTTGAAAATCTTCTTCTTTGCTCCTGGGTATTTAATTTAGTTTGAAAGTTGTTTCGTGATACCCAGGTGACCTATAAGGCCCGTGGGCTTCTTGTTAAGTAAAACCTCTGTTTTAATTTATTTTGGTTAAAATTCCGTTTTGTTTTATTTCATGATTTCTGTGTCAAATTCTTGCATAATGGCCACTTGGAGAAAAAGATAATAAATTGAATATTCATATTGGAAGAGATATTCTAAATAAAACAAAATCGGATTGGAAAGCAGGCATAGCGTATTTGAGCCTTTTCCACAGATACAAGATTTATTAAATGCATTATACTACATATAGTAACAGGTTTATATCAGCAATTAGTTATAGTTAAGAAACAAAAAAATGTAATTGATTATTTATCCGGTATCAAACAATTAATTTTTTTTCTGAGAAATTTTAAAGAGATGAAGTAGTATAAATGGAATTCATATGAGTTTCATTTGCCCTTTGAGTTAAGTAATGCAGCATTAAAAACACTTATTAAAGAAATTCAAATAAGATCGACTTTAATAATGATGCATTTGATTTTTTTCTTTTATAAACTGCTAGACATACATGAATTGACAAGGAATTTTTTCCGTTATTTCCCGATAAAGGAGCACACGGCGGGTGTGACCGGTCGGCAGGGGGTGCTCACTCCTACATGGCACCTGATCCCACCAATGATTTTATAGAGGTCCGTATTTGCTCTGCTCCCATTTTTACCAATTTTTGGACTAAGATATTAAATACTTTTCGTTATCTCCATATCTTTCACTGTTATCTTTCAATCCCCCAATATAGAACGAATGGGATTAATTTTGCACATTAATTCTTTTTCCTTGTTTTGACATTTATTCAGCAAATAATGTACATACAACGAAGATCCCCTGCATACCTGTGATAGTAACCTATAAGTAAATACAGTGTGTACAGATTTTTCAATGAATTTTTATTCTGAAAATTACTTAACCTCTGTTAATTGTTATCAGTGATGAAATATGTGTATAAACCATGTATATCAAAAGTAATTATCGTAAATTGATATTAGTTTAATATTTCAATTTTTGAAGTAATATTTTCTTTACAAAGATTCCATTTGTTTTCATTTCCCATTCCAAAGAATAAGAGATCTTGAGAGATATAATATAAAATATGAACAATTATAGCTTTGCTATTTTTGAGAAGAAGATATTTAAAGAATTTTCCTATATATTTCTAATATGTAAAAATGTGGTCGGCCATTGTGGCCCCGCCCTACCCCCGGGGGTCATGATTTGAACCAACTTGAATCTTCACTACCTGAGGATAAAACTTTGATCGGCCATTTTGCCCCACCCTACCCCCGGGTGTAATAGTTTGAACAAACTTGAATCTACACTACCTGACGATGCTTCCATATACCAGGTCGAGACCACTACCTTATATGGAAGGCAATTTTCAACACTCCACGATGTCTTCGTCTCACCCATTCTCCAATCAAGTGAATGAGTCCCAAAGCATGTCAGTCTACTATATGTTTACGATTCAATGGCGACACGTGGTTTTCGTCGGTTTACAGCACAATATTTAACTCGTCACCGGAAAAACTGTAGAGCTTCTTTATCACTTTATAAGACCGAAATTGAAAGATTATATTCTAAAAACATTGCTCCATGCTCACAATTAATATTGGAGTTGTTTTAGATGATTAATAGTTGCTTCAAATACCGAACAAACACTTACACCTTTACATATTCATAAAAAACTTTCTGATAATATTGAGGGCCGGTTAAATGATAATTGCACACTTTCTCCTGCTGTCTGAAACCAAGGACCTATATACTACCTGCTACAACTATGTACACGTATATCACGTGGAAAAAAAACTCAATGTTTATCGACACGATAACACCTACGTCTCTTTGAACAATGGTTTAGCCCGATGTATTAATAATAAGTTGATATGAGGCTTCATAAAACAAATTTTGTAAATGTGAGCATAGAAATGAAAGATTATACACAACTCTAAATATTTCTTTCACGATTCTCAAAAAACAATTGAAAATAAGTTTCCTAGGGACAATTCAAGTTGCCCTTTATTTTCAACATAGCTGGGTACTTGTGGGCTACTACAAGTACCCAGCTGTGTTGCAGCTCATTCAGCAGTAGGTAAAGTAAACAGAGAACTTATCTAAATGCAAATTTATGCTGACGTCAGAAAATCTAGTGGTCTCGACTTGTATAAATATGATCAACTATATAGCTTACCTTAATTTGCTATTCTTGAGAAATTTTTAAAAGAATTTTCCTATATATTTCTATGTAAAATCTTGGACGGCCATTGTGGCCCCGCCCTACCCACGGGGGTCATAATTTGAACAAACTTTAATCTACCATTTCTGATGAAGCTTTCATATAAATATGATCAATTATGGCTTTGCAATTCTTGAGAAAATGTTTAAAGAATTTCTCTATATATTTCTATGTAAAACTTTGATCGGCAGTTTTGGGCCCGCCCTAGCCCCAGGGGTCATGGTTTGAAGAAATTTGAATCTACACTGCCTGAGGATGCTTCCATTTAAATATAATCAATTATGGCTTTGTTATTCTTCAGAAGATTTTTAAAGAATTTTCCTATATTATTCCATGTAAAAATTTCATCGGCCATTGTGGCCCCACCCTAACCCTGGGGGTAATCTACACTACCTGAAAATGTTTCCCAATGAGTTTCATCTTTCCTGGCGAAGTTGTTCTTCAGATTTCACATTCCCAATTATCTCCTCTTGAATGAGGGCGTGGCCCTTCATTTAAACAAAATTGAATACCCTTCAACCAAGAATACTTTGTGGCAAGTTTGGTTGAAATTGGCCCAGCAGTTAGTAAGAAGTCGAAAATGTGAAAAGTTTACAGATGGACGCCGGACAAAATGTGATCAGAAGAGCTCACTTGAGCCTTCGGCTCGGGTGAGCTAAAGTTCATATTTTTTTAATAAACTCTTTTGAACTGTGATGATTTCTTTGAACTTAATAATACGATTACAAATTATTGTCTGCATTTACTCATTAACAGAGCATTGGCCGCATAGCCATGACCGTCATGCCTCCTCTGTCCGTAGATAAGCATCCCGAACAACGAACCGTCTGTTGTTTCCACTTGAATCACGCCACTAGGCACATTTACTGTCATCACGCCAAATAGATATGGTCCCACAGCTATCTTGGAATGGAAAACTATAGCGTATTCATGGATATTAGTGCTATTAATTTGGAGGTGAAATAATGATTCATTCCTGATTATAAAAGTGGCAAAACTAAAATTATATCCTTCTGGTACATCAACAATATACTGATTGAGATACTGGTTGATTCCTGGAACGGTCATCATGTAAGGGTCACCGTAGACTTGAGGATTGGTTGAACCAGCGGCAAAAACATTTATAATACGGGTTTGGCAGATTGTACGAGGCTTATTTCGTTTTCACGAGTGGTGAAATCCGTAAAACGATTTTTTAACAGAGTAGTTGTGGTTTCCATTCCATCGAAAGTGTATTTAATTTTTGTTTGAGAGGGTGCAGTAATTCTTATAAGTGATTGGTATCTATTTATGTTTGGTGGAACAATAAAAAAGACATCGAATTCGTCAACTGGCGGAATCATTTCCATCTGCATGCTGCATGCTCCGTGATATCCTATATTATTACATCTGTTTCCTGCAAATACTGCAATGGGCTGAGAAGAATTTATCGTTGTTCCCGACAAATCCGCCTTGTGTCCAATTTGAAACGTTTGAAAATTATTTAATATAACCGTAAAAGTATCACCATTACGATATTCTTTCTCATGAAGAGAAATTGAGGTATTGTGATCTATAGCAAAGACTATACTGACATGCGTATTGTCTGTAGTTGCAGCGATCGTAAAATGACTTCCACTGTCCAGAAATTCCCTTGTAGGGGGTGCTGTTGATATAATGTAGTACTGTGATAGCTTGTCTATGGGGAAAACTATAGTACTGTCAGATGTATATTCACCTTCGTCTAATATTAAAACAGTCGTCAACACTGATGTTGCAATACGAATAGCCTTAGATTCTATCTCCGAATAAGCGGGAATCATCGAATAATGAACACTTACTTTTTTCAATGTCCTATTTCTAGTTCTATGTGTACTTGTGGTCAATAAAGAACCACGAACGATAGTATTGTTCTCCCGCCTACCTCTAAGTCATTTCTCAAAAGTTAACATATTTGAATGATTTTCAGAATTTTTATAGATATTTATATGAATTTTCATAAAACGTTACCTACTTGGGATATCAAAGAGAGATAACTCTATAATTTTGGTAAAACTTGTGTTTTTCACTATAGAAATCAACGGAAAACGGAAAATATTTTTAAAACATCTTTCCCCCCCGTGAAACAAAAATTCCTTTTCACAGGTTAAATGGACTGTCATGTTACAAATTTATGCCAAAGCTTTTTGTGTTTCACGGGGGGGAACATATGTTTATAGACAAAAAACGAAAAAATGCTGATTTTTCACCAATTTTTAAGCTATTTACAACTAAATAATTGTATTTTATTAATTTATATATGTTTTGTTTATTTGCATAAAACATAAGAAAAGATAAGAGATACATTTTATCATATTTAAGACTATTTCAAAATATGGTGATTCTTGAAAGTTCGGTTTCACCAGAAAATATCGTCTACCCCCCTTTTTCAAGAGCTGGAATTAATGATAATTTACTATCTAGCGCTGGAACTAAAATGATCAATCAATAACTATAGAACTGTTCTTTGTATCAAACAAAGATTTAATGGCCAAATTGCCATTAATATTGAATTTAATGGGTGCAAAATGTAGGCGGGAATCAAGAGTTAGAGTTCGTAGTTCTTTGGACTTCGACTATCAGAAAGTGTGACCGTCATGTTGAAATCATTTTCCGAAGAAACAAGTATCTTTCTGTAAGTTTCATTAACTTCAATATGATTCTGGATAAAGCTTACAAGAAAACTGCGCCCTCTGCTGCCTGTTAAAGAAAACGTTTATGATCGACACACACAATAACACACATATATTTGAAAAAATATTAAAAAGCCTGTACAAATCGTTCTTTCTACTCACCCAAATGGTTGTTAGTTTTCAATACATTTGATTTTTCGTTCACGCAAAGTTTATCCTTGATCAATGACTGTAATGTTTCTTTTCCCGATGAATCAGGGAAACCTACATGTATAATACCAATCCAATGTCTATATTGTTAGGAATGCGAGATTATGAAAAGATTTTTTGGATATATAGCGAAACAAGACAACTTAACTCATATTCATAAAAACGACCCCTATAAAATATTGTTCTCAATAATTCAAAAATATTTTTGTTGTTAAACGTCCGTGGACTCTCGAGCATTTTTCACTCGTAATTAGAATCCACCACTAGCTACAAGAATTTTCCTATATTCGGCAGATTGGCTATTGAGCAGTGAGGGATCCTTTTCGTGCATAAACCTTCTGCGATTGATTGATTAATTGTATACTGTTTAACGTCCCTCTCCAGAATATTTCACCGATATGGAGACGTCACCATTGCCGGTGAAGGGCTGCAAATTTAGACCTATGCTCGGCACTCAGGTCCATTGCGCAGGCAGGGATCTTTATCGTGCCACACCTGCTGTGACACGGGGCCTCGGTTTATACGGTCTCATCCGAAGGACCGCCCCATTTAGTCGCCTTTTACGACAAGTAAGGAGGTACTGAGGACCTATTCTAACCCAGATCCCCACGGGACTCACGGGTTCGAATCCAACTCCCTGACGTAAGGTGCAACTTCTTTCTCTGCAGCTCTAGAGCAAATGCCCTAACCACTGCGTCATGCGGGCAACATTGATATAGACCATTCTAATTTACATGATACGAGTATACCTTTATTATATCTTTTCTACGTTTTCACTTCTAGTACATAAGAGCAAATCGATCTATTTTGCCGATTTCCTGGAAAAAGGTGTGTGAGTTACACACCTTTTCCGAACACTTCCGAAGTATTTTCTAAAATCATATGAAAAGTGCCGACATGTTTCAAAGAAAATCATGAATATTCATAATTCATTTTGCAGATTCACGTACTATAGATATACCATTGACTCAAATGCAAAGATCTTTTATTGAATATATCTTCATTCTAAGCAACCAATATTTCAATTGCGCATCTTATAATTAGGCTGCATATAAAATTAAACTGCAGTTACGGGTTTTGAAAATATAGTCTTATTTTGGTATCAGTTTTATATATGATATATATGTTACAGGAAATATGTGAAATCAGGAATTCATGTATTTCCTAAACCATTCAGGAAACACATGCATTTAATGGTCATTTTAGGAAATACGTGTAATTACTTAATTGCTAGGAAATTCATGTATTTACTGAAAATTTTAGCCAATTTTACGCGTTTTTACTGAACTTAGCTGGATGAATATACATATCCTTTAAAACATTCCGTAAGTATACAAATACTAAAATTCTTATTTTTTAAAGCAGCATTTGATAAGAACTTTCAACAAATCTGACATTATGCATTAATTTTAACTGCTATTGTTAAACAGATTCCCTCATATTCAAATACATTTGTAAAGAAGTTATTAATTTGGAGCTTTAACATCAGTGTGATGTATTTGAAGTAGTTTTTACATAATTTTTATTCTAAAATTTATTAAAAAAAAAAATGTACGATTTTTAAATGTTGAAATACTCGGTACTTCTGTTTATTTGAGTTTTACATCTTTATGGTAACATAAGATATGTTTTGCAATTATTAGTTAATTCAAACTTATTAAGCAAAAATTCCTGATTACCCATATTTACTGTAACATATACCTGGTCTAGGAATTGAGGATAAGAGATGGGTAACCCTCAATATTATTGAAAAGAATGGCAGTGTCTATGTTTCGCTATGGGAAACTCGAAAAATATGTCCGATCAAAAAAAGAAATATCGTAGGTGCACACTGGCACTTTGTAACATTGAGGCAATATTTTTTTTCATTCAGTGGCATGAGGAATTGCGGATAATTGATAGGTACCCAAAAGCGTAACAGACGGACTGACATTCCGATTACTTAATACCTTCCCACTTTTCTAGCAGGAAGTTTTAAAATGTTTTGGCAATGAGAATTCAATTTCACTCAAATGATGGACTATCACCCATCTTTAAAGAGAGATCAGAAAAAAAACAGTTTTGGGTCAATTCTCTCAACGGCAACATTGAGATAAATTACTGTTAAAATGATTTATTTATATCCCACGTCACTTGCTGTTCGAAGTATATTTTTGACCTCGCTGTCCATCATGCTTTTTTGCGGCCAGTTCATCTCCTCATAAGCCGCTGCTCAGAATGTCGTCAAAGTTTGCAGATATTGAGGACACAGTGATTAATATGAGAAGCACATTCTTTACTAAAGGTCAAATATTGATCATTCTTTTTATATCCAAACCAATTTGAGTTCAAGTTAAACAGGATATTTTAAGAAAATTGACTTTCAAGGAAGAATATTATAAGTAAAAACATTGTACCATCATTTTTATTCTTTTCTTCAAGGAATAATAAAGTCATCGTCACAAAGCCCACGGCGAACGCAAACACGAGGAATATGACGAAAATAATACAAGCTGTTTCTGCAGAGATCTTCGATGATTTTTGAGATTTTTCTTCCATGTCTCTTCCTAACTCTTGTGGGGTTGCTTTCATATTCTTTATCTTCATGAAAATAAAAATGAGGGCATTTATGATTTTAAAAACGTAACATTAAGTTGATTCAGCTACGTAAGTTTCATCAAATTTCCAGAATTATTTTTTTGGAATGTTTCAAAACAAATTATGAAAATATCAAAATGTAATAGATACATTTTGAAAATTAATAAGGAAATTTATCAATAAAATGGCCTTAAACTCTTACCGAAATATATCCTTCGGCATCCTCGTTTTCCTAAAACAAATAAGTGCATACCTTGTTTTGATATATTCCAGTTTCAACCATATACTTCAGATTTTTTTGTCTGAATATTAAAAAACCAGAAATGTCTGTCGAGACTGAAGCTCTACTGGTTCTTACTTTTAACAAAGGAAGAGAAAAGTAGCACGGTTTCCCCTAAATTACTTATACTATAGGAAATGTTGAAACGGTGCCCCCCCCAACTTCTTGTGAAATAATGAAAACGTATAAAAAATTGTTACCGAAAGAAGTTGACATTGAAAATTGACAATAAAAAAATTTATCTGCCCCCCCCCTTTCAAAAACGATGCTACGTGGCTGTGATAATCTTGAGTACATGTATTTACATTTAGAAAGAAGAAAATTGACAAAAATGTGACGATATGATGATCAATGAGCATTTAATGGTGTCAGGTGAAGAATATTTTAACTTCGTTGATGATAAACCTACCTGATGCAAGTTTTGTTCAGCCATTTTGCTCTTCTTGTATTTCCTAATATCTTATTTGTTGATCTGAAAATAAAAGCTCATTGTTAAAAAAAATCTGAATACATAATTAAATTTTTAAAAGGTACAAGCTTTGCCAGAAAAGGGTAACGAAATGAAAGATTACATATTCAAGTTGTTTTTTTTTTATTTCATTTCAGATTTAAAGAAAATCGAAACTTTCATACCTTTTAGAGTAGATCCTGTATTCCTATTTAAGCAGGTACAGGGGGGCCAGGAGGAAGAAAGGGAACAGAGTGATCTAAAAATGACAAAAACAGACGATGCTGGTTATTAAATGTCAAAATATTGGTAGGATTATATTTCGGAAAAAAGGAAGAAAAATATACATCTTGTTAAAATCTTCTGAACCGCGAAGTATTTGTCAGCTAACAAAACGATTTCTTTTTAAATGTCACTGAGTTGAACGTAAACGAAAAGATATCGTCTTTTTTCTTTTTTATATTAAGTAAAAAGAACCTTCATTCATCCTCAGGCAAATTTACATGTATATACCCGTTACGAAGGAGAGGGGGGTATACTATTTTACCCTTTTATGTCTGTCCGTACAAATTTAACAGTTTTCTGAGCAACTACTCATCGCAGATGCTTGAAATTTAAACAATCTTTCCTGCGGCATGCTATATGGTTGGATTTATTATACCCCCCGCTAGAAAGGCAGGATGGTATATAGAAATCAATATGTCCGTCAGTCTGTCTGTTAGGCTTTGGGGTACCCATCTCTAATCCGCAACTCCTCTCATACCACTGAATGAAATTTGAATAAACTTTTACAGAATCTTTATTACACATTTCTTATGTGCACCTCCTATTTTACTTTTTGATCTGATACGTATTTTGGGTTTCCCAAAACAAAACATGGAAACTTCCATTATATTCATATGGGAGGCGGGGGAAGTATCATTTAGTGAGCTCATTACTCACAGTACCTCTAGTTTTTGTTCAAATCCGATATCGACTCCCTCTTTATCTGTGCATCTGTATTAATATACAGTTTTTAGAATGGGGGGCTCTGTAGCTCTTCTTGTCTGTCAATATATTTTTTCGGAGAGCTACATTTCTGCAGCTAGGTAAAGTATGGTGAGCCAGGGTGTCTTTTTCGGAATTTTGAATTTCTTGGCCTCTGTTTTAAGACAACTGTGGCAAATTATTTATAGGCGTATTCTGCTTTAAAATGGATAAGAGCATTGTGTTGGATTTATATTGCTGCTCTCCCTTTGCTGTGGTACTTCCGTATTTTCCTTTTCCTTGTATAAACTCATGGTAACTTGTTATATACATCATTGTGTATTATATTTAAATACTGTCTATTTATACATGTAAATAATCGTGTTATACATGTAATAAACAGCTACAAACACACTATTTAGGGTTCATCCTAATTATGGCTGATTCATTTACATGTACAGATTGATTTTTTGCAATTGGATGAAAACGATTTCCATATACAGTGCTGAATGGGTTTTATTCTTTTTTTTTAATATAAAAATGGTCATCTTTTATAATTTAATATTTATTGATGTTCCACTAAATTAATTACACAAAATCAATTTTTAATTACAATGCAGTATATTTAATAATTTACAATTTAATTAAGATTTTGTATGTTTTGTTTTCTCCCTTAAAATCTCTTTAAAACCGCATTTCCTTTGTACACAGTGTTGTCATGAAAAATTGGGATTAGATCATCTGTAGCTTGGAGAAGGAGTCTTCCATTAATTGCTTTATTATGGAGCGTGAAACAGCTACATGTATATATATTTTAGATGAAAAATGTTAATAATTATAGATGTATAATGTAGACTCCCACCTGTTTTGTGCAGGCATCTCTGAAAAGAAGTGAATTATAATGTAAAAATAAGTCATTTGTCACCTGAAGTAGAGGAAAATCTATGTCATTATTCCACAAACCTTAATCTGCACCTCAGCACTCAAAATGCTCTCTCTACTATATTCCTGGTCGCCTGCGTGGCGCAGTGGTTATAGCGTCTGCTCTAGAGTCGCAAAGTAAGGAGTCAATCTCTACGTTGCGGGTTCGAATCCCAATGTGGGACGTGGAGACTGGTCCTTCGGATGAGACCGTATAAAGCGAGGCTCCGTATCGCAGTAGGTGCTGGCACGAAAAAGATCCCTCACTGTTTAAAGACCCTGAGTGGCGAGCATAGGACACAATTTGTAGCCCTCCACCGGCAAGTGGTGGCGTCTCCAAATGAGTGAAAAATTCCCGAGAGGGACGTTAAACAACATACAATCAATCAATCTACTATATTCCTGACTCCTGTTGAGGCATGGGCCTAGTTGTTCCGCTGTTCTTGGCCTGGTGCGCCTTTAGGATTGGTAAAAAGGGTAAACTTTCTAACACAACCACAAATACATCGGGTGTTGCTGCGGCCGATATTGAAAGCACATCAGTTAATGAAAAAAAGGACATCACAAAAAAAAATAAATAAATACACATCGTGAATTTTATTTCCTCATTTCAAGATTGTCCAGGCGTTCCATAGAAGTCGGTGTTGGCTCTACTCTTGATTAACAATGCTTGAATGGACTCTTCATCCAGAATTCTGTTCGTTATCTGCATTTATTTCAACATTGATGAATATGGATGAGGTAGGATACTACCTGTCTAGTCGTTATGGATCATTTATTATGAATGGGAGAAAAGGGTGTATTATAAAACAGGCGGAAAAAGGGAGTGGGAGAGTATAATACTTGTGTTAGAGACAAATTTCACTTGCATAAAGGGAAAAATTTTCTTATATTTTTTGTACAGTTACAGGACTTTTCAATTTGATGGAATCAACAGGCACCTTAACTGTGAATAAAAAATATGTAATATTAGTCAAAACTGAGCAAAACAGCACGATAAAGAACCCTCACTGCTCAATGGCCCTGAGTGCCGAGTATAGGTCTAAATTTGAAGCCCTTCACCGGCATACGGTGACGTCTCCATATGAGTGAAAAATTCTCAAGAGGGATGTAAAACAATATACAATCAATCATAATTTTCAAGAGGTCTTCAATAAAGTTTTCCCACTCATCCAAATTTTATCACAACGACAAGTTACATGTTTATGTACAGCATTAGATATTTTCGGTACAGTTTCCGTCCCCTATGCCATAACTTTGTTCAGGGATCTTGAGAGTGCACGACTAAATATTTACATCCATTGATTTTTTTCCCCGATTTATTAAGAAAACCATTGGCGTTCATCTATTCATGAACAACACTATGCATATAACTTAATCAGATTTCATTATAAGTGGCAATCCTACTAACAATGATTATTTATACAGTTATCAATGTTTAATATTAAATATCTTTCTTTGGTCAGTGCCTGAATTAACGTCGCACCTATCGCAGAAAAAAATTCTATTAAACGCGAAGGCGGGGTTTACGCGGGTTATTTATTTATTTATTTTTTGCAACAGCTGCGACATGTTTTTTCCGAACTATCAACCAAAGAAATAATTTTATTGTTTAAATAAAGTCACGTTTTATAGTCAATTATTAAATATGAAAAACACGTATAGCGTTTTTAGTATGACTTTTAACCTGGAAATAATATTTTTCTGTTTTCTGTTCCACGTTTTAGCAACACCCATAAAATGAGACTTCAAAACGTGAAACTCTAAATTAATAATAATAAGAATACATTTTGATTTGCTTTCAAACCCATAGAAGGATATTAGATAATAGTATTGATCGTATATTGCTCAACAGTATTTCATGCTATCTCTTTTGGTAGACTAGTATAGATTATTTTATTTTACATTGATGTTTATTGGATAAAATTAAAACCCATTTCTATGTTGCCAAAGAATAATTTTGATAAACTTTGACCCTAGGTAATGCTAACCATTTTGCAAAAAAAAAATTAAAAAAATCTTGAGACAATTTTTTGATTGCTTCACAAAATAAAAGGTAAGTTTATTAAAGAAATATAATAGTCTCATATAATATTAAAAACATGAGAAAAATAAGTACATTGAAGCATTTAACCTCTCTTGCATGAAATTCATCTCGTATGCTGATTTTGGTATTTAATTAATTATATTGCAGGTTGTCACAAGGTCGTTTCAGAAATGACGCTAAACATATACGAACAGAAAGGCAGTACTGACGAGGTATATATATAAGTTGATATTCTTGTGTTAAGTTTTTTTAACTTTGAAAACAAAAATCATCCGAGGTGAAATTATTCTTAATAAATGAGTGAAATACACTCTCAAATGTGTAGACAAGTTGAAATTCTCATAAAATATTCCCTACATTAATACCATAATATCCCATTCCAAGAACTTTTCAGATACATTTAATGTTTATAGCTTACAATTATTTCATTTATGTACATGTATGTGAGAGGATTTAAATTTAATGTGCTGAAAAAATTCATTTCTTTTAATTTTGACAGGCTGTTTCAGCATTCGGCTTGCAATCTAAGGTCAATAGTTGTGCTTAAATCTTTTACAGCTATGAAAATCAAATAGAAGTTATTTTTACATTCTATCACAGTCCCGTGGATCTCTTAATTAAATCCGACCTTTGCAAAAATGGTGTGTTTAAAAAAATTTAATCCAGGTAAAGGCCTACGCTTTATATCTGGAATTTATGCGAGTGAGTGACTACATAATATTAATTTTAAAACTCGAAATTCTTTTGTATATATTATTATCATATCTCTTTTTTCCAGAGTTACGAAAACCGTGCATATCAAACTGACGAGCAAAATCCATAGGAAGTTTTGGTAACTATGGCAAATGTCTTTATTCCTTTTTACGCTACATAAATAAATTGCTTTTGATCTTTTCTAAATCATGAATGTACGAACAAAAATATATCAGAATAAAACATTTTTGTGGATTGTTGAAATAAACTTTCAAAATGTGTTTTAGATTTTTAGTCGTTTAAAAATTTTCTTTCGATTTGAGGTCCATTTTATATATAAAATTAGCATCACAATATCAGGATGCTTGACACTAGCTAGTATAACTATTTTTTTCTCTGTGGTGTTTGGAAAGGGTTGAAATGGCTCCATCCTACTGTGACTTTTTGCCTAAGTTACCCATTGTCTTTATCTTTTTGATCAAAAACTAAACATTTAATGAAAAGATATACAGAAACATAAAACACACATTTTAACTTAATCCTTAATGTTGATCCTTTTACTCAACATACATTAACATATAACCGTTTGAAGTACACAACTATGGCATGTCAAACGTTGCAATATTCCATTTTTTTAAAATTCAGATTGTATGATTTTTTTTAATTCATGTATATTATCATGTATTGTATTTATTTGTATTGTATAAGTTTTTATTTGCATTGTAAAATTTTTCAATTATTTTGTAAAAAGAATCATTCGTATTGTTTATTTTTTATTTGTATTCTATATTTTCCATTTGTATTTGTATATTTTTTTTTATTTGTATTGTATTAGAGAGATTGTTTATTTGTTTCGTTACAAGGGATTTCCTTGGTCAGTTTAACACCAAGTCTTGCCTTACAAGATTCTTGGAACAGTTGTAAAAGATAAAATGTTGTATTAATAATTGTTTTTAATCATATTTCGTATCAGAAAACATTATTTATTTTAATTTATTACATCTTAAAGTATTTTAAAATTAAGATTTTAATTTTTACTCCGCAAAATAGTTCCCATAAAACTTTGAAAATAAGTCGTTTTGAAGGGATTATCATATTAAAATAAATGACGAATTATCATTTTCATCGATAATTACAATAATTAATTTCTATTTAAACTTTCCATTTCCACCTTTTAAAATTTGTACAAAAATCTTGTACAACGAGCGTTGACAGAGCTGAATGTGGGAGTGTAGCGGGAACGACAACTCTGAATAGAGAATGTGAATGCTCAGACTGGATAACACGTGTAAACTTCCCGGAACATCTCGGGTATTACCAAATCCGATATA
>PRKT01001529.1:0-22980 GCA_003671525.1 Saccostrea glomerata
ATGTATACGAGACTCTCCATTTTCAGTAGGTTTAGTTCAGACTTAAACATGATAGATACTCATATGATTACTCAAATTACACATTTATAAAATGCACATCATCATTCTATAAAAATAAAATAAGAATTCTTTGTTGACAACATCATACAGAGCAAAACAAGAATAATGCGTAATATTGCCTCGTTATGAAGATTCAACATGTGCTCTTCCCATTCACAACAAATTATCCAAAAATATCCATACATATACCTTTATTACGAGATTTCTTTATTATTTCGCATCCCCTGCATTCTCACAGCTATCACAATTTTCTTGACAACGCATACGGCATGTCCACTAGCCTTGTAAAAACACACATATTCCGTCATTCATCTTCTTCTCGCATGGCTCCACGAGGTTTTGTCAAGCGTTGCAGGGACGTTGACTTCCATTCAGACGACGAAGAAACTTTTACCGTTTTTATTTACAGGGGATTTTTAAAAATATTTTAAAGACAAAAATTCATAAAAATAAAATAAATAAAATATTTTAATTGCGTATTTGGAAAATAACACAAAGGAAAATTTCTTTTTCAAGAATCCGTTTTAACTCATACGTCATGGGCGTAATTTCACGTCAAAATCGTTTGTGACGTCATAATTCATTTACATAGACACGCCCATACATTGCCTTAACTTACCTGCGTATTTCAAAATTGTGAATTGCGAATTCCATTGCCTCTGGTTTAAAAAATAAACCAAATTTAATTGTTTGAAAGTTGTTGCACAATACTCAGGTGACCTATAAGGCCCGTGGGCCTCTTGTTAAGGATTAATAACTGTTTTCATCCTAATGATTTCCCTGAAAGCCACAGTGAGTTAATACATGTAATACGACATCTCAGATTTGTCTTTCCATCTGTATACATGTACTTTAATGATTTGACTAAGACATGGTTGACCCATCCGAGAGGCTATGCCCCTCCAAGCTAGGTGACATTAAAATTTTTCGAATTGATTTTTTCTGACATTTATTTTTAAGTTCTGATATCCAGATTTAACGATCTCTGCACCCTCGCAATGAATGTTAAAATTAAATCCTTGCTTTAAATTCTACTTGTACAGTATTTTTGGGTTCTTTAAACTATCCCCAGAGGTATTGAAATTGCAGTGTAAAGCAAACAAAGCTAATCATTCATAGTTTTCAAATTAAAAATACAGCATTTTTAAAAATATGTTATATGATACATTATATATATATTGATATATATTAGTTTGTCCTATAAAGAAGAAGACCAAAATCCTCAAAATAGTATTGAGCATGAGTGTGGTAAATGCTAGAATATACAAAAAGATGATCAGTTGATATGATTAAGATTAACAGACTGTAATCAAACTCAGCAGGTCATTAGAACAAAACAAATCAAAAGGAGGGCAAACGCGGACCTCCATAAACATCAGGGGCTTGTTTTTCAAAAAGGCCTACGACAGTCGTAAGCTAAGTCCGGACTAAATCAATGACTACACATTACACAAAAGTTGGTGTAGAGTGTACATGGAATTTCGCAATGACCCTGTACTTTGTACACTTTTTGTTTCAATTGAAGTTGTCACTAAGTTTCTTTGAAATGCTGTACACGTTAAACAACATTAGTGTAAATCTACGGCCGCTATCTGCCATCGTAGTTATCAAATGATACAGAGTTTATGATTATCGGCTTCTAACAGTATTTCCAGTACTTTGATTCTTTTTCACAATTCACAATACGTTTATCAGTACTCCCAGTACTTTGATGCGAAGTTTGGACTAGCTGTGACCTCCTTTGCGATGGTTACTTTGAAGAGAAAAATAAGAATAAGGAACATAAATTAGTTCTTAAATGAGTGGTCTAGAGGGAAATACTTAGTATTACAAATTTTCTACTTTCGGTTTGATCCTTTTACATGTGTAATTTATTATCGTTAATTTTAGTAACACGATGTTCCAAGGACGACATATGTGAAATGTATCGCAGTTTTAGTTTTCTCTATGATTAATTATGTAGAGATTTGTGGTAAAGGACTGTTAATTGGAGCAAAGATGAGTAATCAATGAGGAGGTAATTAGTATTTTATGTAAAACTTTAAAAATTCTTCTTTTACTTTGAATGTTTACATGAACGCCATTACCATGTACTGTACTTCCGTATTTACATTGTACATTTACAATAGATTTACAAAGAATCCCCAGGGTTTTGATTTACTCATATCCCTTCAGGTTTTTCAGGTGATTTATCGCTGTTTTATTAATGATATATAGTTCATAAAATTAAAGTTGTTTTTCCAATGATAAAGTCACCGAATATTAATTGAGACACTGATAATAAACATTCTGATTAATTAAACTTTTATTGCATTTTACTTTTACTACTAATAACTAAAAATGATCATGATATTAATATTGTTTTAGTTTAAAAAGTTCAAATAGTATGTCTGTTTACACATCCTTTTGATCTATTGTTGTTCCTTTTTGTCCGTCTGTCACTAACTTTAAAAAAAAGTTTTTTTTCTCTATTGGTAATACATCTTTTTCTTAAGGAAAACAATAATTTTGAATTTTATGGCCTTCTCTCCCTTAGGCCCATGGTTAGGGGCTGGCTTAACAAATACAAATGAATAAAATTTTTTAAAAGCAACAGTGCCAGAGGGGTAAGCTATTGGCATAGTGATCTTAGCCAATGAAAATACATTATATTTTGAAAATCATATTTTACACATGTTTGTCTATCAGATATAACCCTGGTAGTATTTGTTTAATTACAATGGTATTTATTCCATTGTCAGAATGTTTAGAACATAACCTACTTATTCTGCCAATCAAATGCTTCCATTTCTCTCGAAGAATTTATTCTTCGTGTTGAAGAATTCTTCTATTTCTGAAAAATTCAACATTGTCTGATTGGTTCACTTGACAATTATATTGGTGTGTCTTCACTGGTTTTTGTTCAATACACAAAAAGAAACTATTCAAAACCCTCGTGCTGCTTACAATGATATTTAAACTTTCTATGCCTTGCTACACATTTTTCCCCCACTGTAATCTTTTGTCGTCTTTATAATTTTTTTTCACATTTCAGTACATACAGAAAATACAACCATCGTCATGTATATCAGAGACGAACATTGTCTGTGAAGACAGATTTAACCATAATTTTCATCAAATTTTTATTTGATATTAGACAACCCCGCAAACTCCTGCTGACTAGGGCCTTATCATCTTAAGGTTTCGTCAAATGTCAAATTGTCAAAAAAATTATGTTTACAATAGCTCCAAAACTGTGTGTGGTATAAAGTCAAAACGTTCACAGTTTATGAATACTGTAGACGTACTTTTTTCCACGGAGTCATAATTCCGCGGAATCTCAATTTCTGTTTAATCTGCGGGTTGAAAATTACGCGGATTTCTCAGACTGTCACTATATGCCTTGCATTTATATTAAGTACGCTTGGACAAATTTCCGCGGAAAATTTGTGACTGCGTACATGGCGTAAATTAATACCACGCGGAAAAAAGTACTTTTACAGTATATCATTGATTAATAGATATAAAGTATCACTTGATTACAAATATTTTTTAAAAGATTTTTTTTAATAGAACTGTATCAGAAATTGTGCATATTTACAGAAAAATGCACCTGCTTTATTCTGCCCTTTTTGTGAAAACCAACATTGTAGAAATAATACATGATGATCATTGAAGGGCAAGATGGATGTGAATGGTTTTTGAAAGACTGTTATTGAAAGCCTGACATGTTTAAAGACAAGACCCCTATAGAATCAACCATTTCCAATGTACTT
The DNA here is from genome assembly GCA_003671525.1 of Saccostrea glomerata. NCBI lineage: Eukaryota > Metazoa > Mollusca > Bivalvia > Ostreida > Ostreidae > Saccostrea > Saccostrea glomerata. The sequence continues at coordinate 3,816 of PRKT01001529.1, forward strand.
TCACTTTCAAATCTTAACATTTGGACAAAATATACAGGGAAAACAACTTTCCAGAGGCTATCCAAGTCCAACTTGCCGTTCATTGATAATAATATTGTGTTTCTGCAATAATGGTGTTCACTAAGAGCACAGAATTAATAAAGTGTATTTTTTTGAATATATATGCATTTTTAAGAAGAATTTTTCTTAATTAATATCATTCCAAGTATATTTTTTACCACGTGATACTTTCTATCTGATAATCAATGAAAAATTTATAAACTGTAAAAGTGTTAACTTTATACCTCACATAGTTTTGGGGCTATTGTAAAAATTAATTTTTGGACATGTTGACCTTTGACGAAAACTTAACACAATCATTCTTCAAAAATATAGATATTACGATTCTTGTTACATGGGAATTCATTAGTTCAGTACTTTAATATCTTCACCATACCATTTCCCCAGTAAATCAATCTATTTTATATAATCCTGTGCTAACCTGAATGGGTTATGAGTCCATTCTGAAACCTCGTGTGTTCGATATTGACTGCGTGCTCGATATGTACAACTAGCGGTCAAGTTGAGCCTTATATATGACACAGCCGTGGGAGGAGTTTTTTTTTAAGCCATTCATTTGATTGGCTGAGGTTCTGTTCTAAGTCAGTAAGATCATATGAAGAGAAATCTTCGTCACGAAGAATAGGCGGAGCGAAGCGGAACCCATTCTTCATGACGAAGATTTCTCTTCATATGATCTTACTAATACATAAATTCCTTGGCTCCTGGGTCCAGATTGAAGCAATTGTGACCAGGCGGGATTAAGTAATTGAGAAAACCAAGGATCTCTAGGTCATCATAATGGTTCTTGAGCCTCGTTATTTTTTAATTGATAAATAATCATACCACATGTTGAGGTAAAGATTACAAAATGTGAATAATCTAAAAAAAATCCTGTATATAATCAAAAGGAATTGCGAAACAGACAAAAACAGAACATACCAAACCATTGGAACTGACTTATGCATACATGTACATGTATATTTTAAAATATTTTTAGGGGCATTTTCCATTCAGTAGTCAATAATGGAGGAGGAAGAATATTTGAGGAAGAAAAAAAGATAATGAAGATATAGTGTAAAATTTTCTTATTTTAACAATGGCATCAAACATTCTGGCAGGTGATCAACTGAACTTCACTCGTATGGGAATAGCAAGTGTGGATGAAATAAAGGTAGTTTTAGCGGACATTTTAAGATGTGAGATTAAACCTCAAGATTTGCCCAAATCCATATCCTCGTGTTCAGAATTGACGTCCGGGAGACATAAACTGAGGCCAGACCAACAGAAACTTTGTTGTCCCTCCCCTCCTGCTGTACCTGACTACAACAAGTTTGATGTTTCTTTGTTATACACACTCATACGAAACCTGTGTCCACAATTAAAGCCAACTCAGGGTTGGGGTAAAACACCTTCTACAAAGGATTTGCAAGTTGGAGATGACATTGAACGCCTCAGAGTTTTCAGAAACGAGATGTTTGCACACTTGGAATCTTCCTGCGTTGAAGACATCGTGTTTACTTCGCAATGGCAGAACTTAGAACAGATATTCCAGAGGATGCAGACTTTTCTTAACCAGAAAGGACTCTCAGTTAATTACAAGAAAAATCTGAAAAGAATTGCAAAGGCTGATTTCGGTTTGACTGATATGGAGAAATACAAGCTTTTGCTCGAAGCAACGATGTACATGTTAAAGAAACATCCCATTAATGGTAAGTGTTTTACAAATACCTAATGATTTCCTAGGAGTAAAAGTGGAATTATTTATCATTGAGTCAAATGCTGACTGAAGTTTTTCATACCGATTGAAAGTCCATTATTTATACACTGAATTGAATTGACGACGAATTTTCCCGTTATTTCCCGGTCATGACAAGGAGCACACGGCGGGTGTAACCGGTCAGCAGGGGATGCTCACTCCTCCATGGCACCTGATCCCACCTCTGATGTTTCGGGGGTGTGTGTTTGCTCTGCTCTTATTTGTATTGATTAATAGACTTTGAGATTGAATACTGTTCGTTATCACCATATCCTTCTCATTCTGTCACTTACTTTTTATTCAGATGACCCATCAATTTCGATACGTGGAAAAGCTGAGGTTCTCTGCGGTGAAAATACCTTTTTTGAAGCTGAATTGGACAATTGTCCACCATCAAGTAACTGGCCAATCACATGGGAGAAATTCCAAGGCAATGTAACAGAACAACTGGACATAAGTAAAGAAAAATATAGAGGCAGTTCCAGTAGATTTTTGGTATTACCACGCGTGTTAATGGAAGACAAAGGTGAATACAGAGCTGTTATTTCACGGAAACATGTAAAAGTACAGAGCAACGCCATATTATTGACCGTTAGAGGAGGTATTATTTTTATGTTTATAAGATGGATATGTAAATAACTAAATATATTTACTATATAAAAAGTTTTTTTAAAAAAAGCAAATCATTAAACTACATCATATCAAAAATTTTGCCAAAAGATTTTACATAGAAAGTAAACAAGATTTTAATTTACATTTTCTTACAAACCTATAATCAGAGTCATGTATATATATATATAAACAGCTTATTCTCATTACAGAGCTACCACGTCTTCAGAAATTAAAAGTTACCTCAGAAAGAGACGATATAAATATTCTGTACAAGTATGAAATTTCACAGGACATTCCAAAAGTACATCATATTGCTTGGACTAAAAATGACAAGGTTTTAAAAATAGACAACGTGAAGTATATTGGTGGGGATTTAAAAGACAACTTACTTAAAATAACATCTCCGTCCGTTGAAGATAGAGGAAGGTATACATGTACCATCACTAACGCAGTTGGTTCTGTGTCTGAGTCACTGATCCTAGGTAAGTCAGTTTCCTTTTCTTTTTGGTGATAATTCATCATTTAAACATGAAATTAACATCAATCAGTCTTTAAGTTAGGTACATGTAAACATTTTTGCATGTTTGCTCTTTTTTTTTAAACCAAGATCAAACAGTTTATTACATGTACGAAATTAAATTAAGCAATAGGACAATAACACTCATTTTATGAGATGAAAGGTTAAAATAATTAACATTAAATCGACCTTTTTGACTTTTAGATCCGCCAAACATATCAAATGACCATTTAACTAGGATTAACAGTCAGTCTGTGATATTGACGTGCGAAATCTTCCCTTACGACCAGTCTCCTCCTCTTACTGAATTACAATGGCAGAAAAATGGTCAGGTGATAGACATACCTGGAAGTGGAGGAAAGTATACCGGAGGAACACTTGATGAACCATCATTAACCATTACAAACGTCAACCAATCAGATGCTGGGAACTATCAGTGTAAAGCCTCCAATGCAGTTGGGTCGACTTTTGGGGAAGCTATTTTTCTAGGTATAGTATATAAAACTAACACGAATAGAAAGTCATAAATGTATAGCACAGCATTAACTACTAAAGAGAAAACATATACCAGTCAATTGAAAAGTACCAAATTAATAACACAATGAAAAAATTGTTAGTTTATAAAGTTTTCATATATTAATGTCACAACAAGGCATATAAATAATACAATGATACCTCATTAGCCTGACTCTATATTTTTATGAGAGGCTCCGATGTCCTTGACTTACAAGAACCTTAGAAAAATAGATTCAAGCGAATAAGTATGGGATTGGTGCATTTTTGCACACGTTTTGCATGGAAAAGTGTCAATAATTTTGCAAATGTATTGTTTCAAAACAAATGTCTGGTAACCTTATCCAGTCAATTAGTTATATATTGATTATCAAAATGTCAGATCACATATATATTCAATTTCATTTCATTTCATTTTACAATTTATGATACTATGTTTAATCAAATATAATGCTGCTTTGAGTTTTTTTTTTACATGTAAACATTTCAATACCTTACAGGATTCCCAGTATTTCAAGTTCTAGGACCAGAAAATACAGAGAGTGGAATTTGTGTTTTCACAATGAATTCAAGTTCCTGTCCAGCAGTTTTTTCAGTTCAGTGGAGTAAGAAAAATAAAGACAATGATGAGTATACCCCCATCGATGTCAATGACAAGGAATACTTAGGGACTTCCAATTCCCTCCCAAACCCAAAGCTAGTCATCAAGCAAGCTCCTCTACACAATCACAGCTTCAAAGTAGAGGCGCAAAATTTCATTGGGACCAGCACAAAAACAATACCAGGTACATGTAAATATAAAAAAAGATGTTTTACATATTGTGTCTGGTACTTATTTAAAATTATAGATCAAACACTTCCAACAGCATTTTATTTTATTATTCTGTTTATCTTATTCATTTTAAACACTAAAGATGATAATTTCAAAGCGTGACACTCATGCTATTAGATACACTATTTGAAAGATCTCATAATATGTACAAGATATATCATTTCAATTGAAATTAATTTTTTTAGGTATCAAAGGGGTCATGATTGCAACGTTCTTTAATCTACACTACCTGATAATGCTTCATCATTAATAAGAATTATCATGGGGTTGATGTTTTTGAGAATAGGATTTTAAAGTAATGCCTCACATTCCCATTTAAAACTCCTTGGTTGAATTAGATCTCCGGGGTCATGATTTGCACTTCCAAGGGTAATACTTCCATCAGTAAAAATAAATGAAAAACAAAGTCTTGTGGCCTTTCAGAAGATTTTTAAAGATAGTTCTTATAAATTCTTCTGTTAAAGCTGATCCCCCGCTGTGCCCCAACTCTACCCGTGGGGCCATGATTTGAATAACCTACATGTATATAAACCTGATATCTTTTCTGGCTCCGCTCTACCCCTTGGGGCCTTAACATAAACAAATTATAATCTACAGTAACAATATATAAAATATTTATAAATAAAGAATGAATGAATGGCTTGGAAAAGCTAACAGCTTTCTTAATTAGGTCCCCACAAGGATTTGCGGGTGCCCTATAGTAATCACTCTGTCTGTCCGTCTGTCTGTCCGTCTGTCATTCTTCCGTCCACAAATTTTCTGTTTTTTCCTGATAATTTTTTTCATGGTTGTCGAATTAAGGTTAAATTTGGTATAGTAGTTCAATAGGCAGAAAGAAGTATTTAATGCTACGTTTGTTTCTCTATGCCCCCTGGTTTGGAGCTGGGATGGTGGGGTAGATTCCTTAACTTTATATAAAAATGCATTGGCAAAGATAGATAACTGCTGAAGATGTTGTCATTGTAAACTGAATGCTGCTCTGAGTCCCTTTGGATTAATTAGCTTTCCTACTGAAGAAAATCCAATGCATTATCTTTATCTGTCACATTGAGATGAATTACCACCTCTGTCTGCAAATGAATTAAGTTTGTTTTGAAGTTAAGTCAATTTGGAATGCTATGAACACCTGTACTGTGGATTTAGATACTTTATTTCTTCATTGAATTCTAAAAATATGAAATAAATTAAAGAGGATGTATTTTTCCCTTTATGTAAATTCAAGAATATTTATAATTTTTAAGGTAGTTGAACAAAAACCCCATTCTTATTGTAACTTTAGAAGAAAATGATGAGAGAGAAGTACAATTAATCCATTGGGAGTAATTTAATATCTAAGCCTGCTGCAGAAAATTTAGTAGGCTTTGTCTGCAACTGCTGTTTTGACATTAAGGTCAAGCCTTCATGATATTTGCATTCATTTCAAATGAAGGCTGTTATTTTACATGACATAAGCTTCATTATTGTTTAAATATACATTCAATGTCAAGTTTTTCTTTTTTGCCTAATGTAAATACAAGAATATTATTTACAGGTTTTTGAAAATTCAGGAATTTTCTTGAAATTTTAAGAATACAGTTGCTGTTGCTTATTCTTCATACATTTTTCAATCATTCCCTAAGTTGCACACTTACATAATTCTACCCCATGGCGGGGCCCTTGCTGACTGGTCAGTTTTCTAGCTGCTTCTCACAAACTTGAAAATACTTTTTTGTGTTTAATTTCAATTGCATTTCCTTGACTTCTTTGAAAAAAAATCTTTCAGATGACAGTTCCTTTCCGACCGCATCAAAAGCTGATAATAAAGGTATGACAAAGATTAAAATAGGATAAATTTTTTCATATGACTGGTTTATTAATCTTTGGTAACATGAAACACATTCTTATCAATAATTATACTTTCTTTAGCTTTTATTTTTACATAGACAGTGACGAAATATCCTTCACGTATTTCTTCAATTTAAGTAATTTCCCTTGACAATTGATTTCTTAACCTCTATTCAATTAAAGCAAATAGAGTGGCAGCCATCTTCAAGAAAAAGGGGACTTCATTTAAATTTGACAAACTACGCCTTGAACTCATTGAGGAAATTCCTGACACAAAATTAGACTCATTGAAAGAGTCCATAAAAGGTAATGAAATTTATATATGTATAGTTTTTCGGAGACTTTGATTTCACTACAAGCAATACAAATATAAAGAATGTTAAGAATTCTGTGAAAAGTCCAGTGAAAAATGTTCGGTTAAACTTATTGTCGACGGCGAATAAGGCAGTTTTATTCCTGTTTTATGACACTTTTGGATGGGAAAATACTCGTCTCGGTATATAATCTCCATTTCTCTAATCTGCCAATATTTTGTGCTACACGACTTTGACAATATCAAAGGAAATTAATAATATGGTGGAAACATCATCTATTTTTAAATAAGTGTGATAACCAGATTGTTCTTTTGTAGGTTTATTGTGAATATCAATGATATTACAAATTAGATATTAATGATAATTGGCAGTAATGATATTGTGCTGTACAAATGAGAAATAAGAAAAAAAACAAGACATTATTTATAGATGTAAATTCACATGAATTTAATAATGCATTACTAAAAAATGAATAAATATAATTTTACAAACATATGACAGACAGTTTACCTTTCCATTATAAGAATTTAAATACATATTACACTCATAATAAGTTTATGAATAAATGTATAATATACGTTCACATAAATCTTACCCCAACTAGGGCCACAATGCATAAGCTAAAGTCAAGGTCACACTGTCGACCAGTGATACTGATACTGTACAACCTAACGAGACAGTTTACCTATGTTACATCTAATTTTAGTTGTAAACAATAAGTGAAAGTATATCTCATATGTTAAATTTAAATTTCTTCACAACAAAAGCCTATTAAACATCATGGAATTAAAATAAATAGCCAATATTATACTAAACATTTATGAACAAAACATGCTGAACTTATTCCATTAAAATAAATATTTTCAGACTTTACAAATATTACAATAATCCTACCAACATATACTTTGCTATTATGAGCAAAACTATATATTTAAAAAAAAAAGTAAACTTACAGTTGGTATAATTTATAGTTGGTACAATAACACACTTCAATAATTCTCAACTTTCTTCATGTTCATAGCGTGAAACAGTTCGAGCAAAATCATCTACTATGAAGTCACGTGATCATAGGGAGTGATGTTGAAATTATCAAAATTTTAAACAATACATTTGAATAAAAACTTATGTGTATTTTCCATCATTATATAAAAAATGACAATGACAAAATTATTTTAAATGGAAATCTTAACTACTTTAGCTCAACATAATTTCTGTAACTAAAAATTGATGCGGAAATTACCCTCAATGACAAACAGTGTATGAAAAGAAAGACAGATATCTCTATTGTAAAAATCACCACATCACATAAGAAAAGATTATCTCGGCATACATGTATATGATCGCTGTTGCCTAAAAAGTAGTCAGGATTTGGCGCATAGTGCACTCGGCGGCACTATTTTTGCTTTACAGATGAAAGTTTCCAATTTTAAAAACAGCAGATTTATAAATTTTTTAAAATAGAAATATCCAGTCTGTATCACTTTTTATACTTGATCATGTGATCAAGTTTGAGCCAATCATGTACACTTAAACAAACTTCTAAGTATTCACTTTAAAAAATGTCTTTATTTAAAAACTGGTTTATAGAATGATATGATATTTTCAAATTATATCAACAAATGAGTCTTCTTAACAAATGTTAATAGAAAATTCAATATCACCAATGAAAACCAATGTTCCGTGACAAAGCTTAAAAGCAATAAATTTGTACTTTGTGGCGTATGTTTTGTGTAATACACATCTTTTTGTGATCATTATCAAATTTTAACAACTGGTTTCAGTAAAAAACACAAAACATTGGTTAAATGACCATTGAAATGGAAGATAGAGCCTTTGGAATGTTGCTATCTTGACCATCTTTGCACCACGTTTCACTCACTTTTATTTCAGTGCTTAATTGAACTTCATTTTACTTGTAAAAAATGTCAAACAGTATCAAAACCCATTTAAACACATTTTTCTATAGGCTGTGATTATTTTTCATCACTAATTTATCACAATTTGAAAGTTTTTGACAAAATTTGACCACACAGGAAGTGCATGACCTTGATCTATTGTGAGGAGAAAATTTCGCGTCAAAATAGAATAAAACAGTGTAAAACTGTCCTGAAAAATTGTTAGAAACATGGAAATAAATAATTTTAATCGTACGTATATTATAAGAAATCGGTGCTCAAGGCAGTCTTATGTCAGATCAAACAGTCTGAATTATCCTTAAAGCGGCGCACTAATGTATGCTTGACACGGAAAACTTATTGTATACAGCGTAGAGGAAAACATACTGAAATCCAATATAGAGATTTTAACAATTCAATGAAAATGAGTTTTTAAGAGATTTAGAAAATGCAAATTTTAACTCACTTCTTGAGCTAAAAGACACAAACGAGATCATGAATAAATTTTATGAATTATTTAATGATATTCTTAACAAGCATGCCAAAGTAAAAACTAAAAGAGTCAAGACTGAAATTCGACCTAAATGGCTTACTCAGGAAATAAATGATGCTAGGCATTTCCGTGATACATACTATCTACAAAGAAATTCAGAAAATTACAAATTTTGGAGAAATAAAGTCACACAATTAATAGATCAAGCCAAATCAAAGTATTACAGATCAGCAATTGAAAATAGTTCAAGTCCTAAAGAAATGTGGAGTTATTTAAACCAATTGGCATCAGATTCAAAAAATTTCACACCTACCCGTATAACACGAAATGGTACGGATTTCGAAGATTTACAGGATATTGTTGATATTTTTAACAAACACTTTACTGAAATATCCTGTAAAATATTAGCAGATATGTCAGTAGAAAGTTTTGATTCAGAATTAGTAAATAGTTTTACAGAAACTAAACTAGGGAAAGAAAATGTTTTCAGTATAAATCATATAAGTGAGTTTGAAGTATTAAATATGTTGAATACACTTGATGTAAACAAGTCAGCCGGTATAGATTTGATTGGACCTCGTCTTCTAAAGCTTTCGGCAAATGTTATATGCAAATCTATTACACATCTTATAAATACTAGCATCACTAATGGAGTGTTTCCATCCTGTTTAAAACAAGCAAAAGTTACTCCTATTTTCAAAAATGGTGACCACGCAGATCCAGGAAACTACAGACCAATATCCATTCTTCCAACATTATCAACATTAGTTGAAAAACACATAGCCAATCAGATACGTAACTTTACCTCTAGCTTTGATCTCTTATTTAAATCACAATCTGGATTTCGAGAATTTCACTCATGTCAAACTGCTCTAACAAAACTTACAGATAATTGGCTTCAAGCTATGGACCAAGGAAATTTAGTAGGCATAACTTTCATCGATTTTAGCAAGGCATTTGATTTGGTTAATCATGATATTCTTTTAAGTAAACTTCAATCATATCACTTTGACCAAATGGCTATTAAGTGGTTTCAATCTTATTTAACCTCAAGGTCTCAGTGTGTAAAAATAGGTACATATTCCTCTTATTTTTTGCCCGTCACAGCAGGAGTGCCCCAGGGATCTATCTTAGGTCCCGTATTATTTTTATTGTATATAAATGATCTCCCTTTACATGTAAATAGAACAGGTATTGATATGTTTGCTGATGTGCTAAAACCCCAAAGATAATGACCAAAAGGCATTTGTGTGACGATACACTGTCAAATTCCTGAATCTGAATCCCATTGAACACATTTGGGATTTTTAAAGAAATGTCAAAGCCGCCCCCTTTTTTTCTCCCACAAAGTCAATGGTTTGGAAAGATCTATGCAGTACATGTGGGTTTGGCAGCAGATGGGTCAATCTCCTATTCGATCAGGGATACATGGTATCCAACAAAAAAGATTTTCTTGTAGTAATTAGAGCGATTAGTGGGTCTTTCACAATCGAGATTTTTTTGCGTGAATTTTGATTTTGAGGGTACACCATTTCCTTGACACTTTGCTTAAAATTCTGACGAGATACTCAAATGAAATTTACGCAACGTCGAAATTAAATACGCATCATTAACCATGAAAAAAAGAAATTATTTAATGTTCACATTTGTTCTTTAAAACTTAAAAAATGTTAGGTGAACACTTAGAAGTTTGGTTCAGTGTAGTTGTAATAATACAGACAAAAATTCCATAGGGTATTATTCAAGATTAGTTGGGTATGGGTTATATAGAGACAAACTGACATAGGGCATAATAATTTGATATAAAACCTACTATAATCACAGGGAAAACACAATATCATCTGGTTTTATCAAACTAATTTTTTCCGTGTTTTCATAAAAACATAAATGATATGTAAATCAAAACATGAAAAGATGTGACAGACTCTGTTATGACATTTCTGTACATTTCTAAAACGAGGTAAATTATTGACAACAAATTGCTGAAATAAGAATTTTTAGCATTCAGCATTTCAACAAAACTTTCAACTTTATACACAACCATTCCTAACAATAAAAAAAATTGGCTATTATTGTATTAGTATGAAACAGAATTAGGAAAATGGCATGCATAAATAGAAGAAACAACTTGCTGTGGCCTAAAGCTCGACTTTTAGATATATGGACGACGTATTTTCAATTAATAATGCTTACTTCATTTTTATGTCCATATGATATAACCCCGTGTAATTGAGATACATGTACAATATATCACAGAATTGACATATTTGTTTCATATGTGGATATTTTACTTTAAAAAGACGTTAATGTTAATCGTACTTTAGCTTTCTGATAACTTTCTGATGCCTTAACATTTTCAATCGTTGACGTCCCCTACTTATGCAGTAATATATCTTCATCACCTGCAAAAGGGGTTCAAATCTCTCAGTTGATTCGATACACAAGAGTATTCTCTCCCTAAGTACAATTTCTAAAACGAGGTAATTTATTGAAAAACAAGTCTCGGAAACAAGTGTATCAGCAGTCTCGTGAAAAGTAATAAGTTCTATGATCGACACAACGACCATGTAAGTAAGAAAATAAAATAAATCATTGAACCAAGTGCTAACTGACTTTTTTCGTACTATTTGTTAGGCCATTATTTACATATTGAATTGTTGAAGGATTTTTCCGATATATCCCTATCATGAGACGGAGCACACAGCGTGCGTGACCGTCGGCAAGGGATGCTTTCGTCTCCATGGTATCTGATGTTTTGAAAGTCTTGTTTGCTCTGTTTCCGATTTATATTATTTAATTGATTTCTGAACTTGAATACTGTTCGTTATCTTCAAATATTTTATTTTTTCAAGTTCACTGGTATGTATAAGGAGTACAGATTTGATTAATTGATTGATTTTAATTTTTTTTTACCAATGCATTTTATAACAGAATGTCATATGCTTGTTTATTGCACTTAGACAGCATAAACACAAACCAAAATGTAAGCCCCAAGTGACCAATATATAAGATTTTTCGATTTTTGCACAAAATATGATACACACATTCCAAAACTTCTTCTCTTACCTGAATCATTCATTGTTGTCAAAATAGTAAATTAGGTCTTTTTTCTGCGGTACTTTTTAAGAAATGTGTTAAAATAGAATTATTGGGTGTTATGTCCTAACATAATAGTACCAATGCCTGCCGTAACATGGGCCCTCGGTTTTTATGGGTCTGAACCGAAAGACTGAAAATTTAACTTCACAGTGCCTTGCTCATGGCGAAGGAACACTTGCTTTCAATTTTTTATCGACTTGGGCCACCATGAACAGACTATGAAAGTAATTATTGTTAATTGATATTACATTCATATACCTAATTGTCGCGTTGAAGGCCTCGAAGCTATTCTGCTTCACAGAAATATTAAAAGGGCTGGCTAATAAAGGAGTACAATTAGTGCCCGTTGCATACCAACAGTTGTTTTTTTTAAGATTTGGCCTCCGAAGACGACATAAATGTTGACAATAAAAAAAACTTAAGCATCCCTTTCATATCAAATTAAGTTTACTGTATATAGAATCAGAGTGATATACAATCACAAAAAAGGAAATTATACGACTTCAATTTTTACTTAAGCGGTCTATAAAATATAGAAGCCTAGACTGATATTTTGGACAAATATTCTTTTAAGGATTAAAAAAAGGGGGTTTGTATTTTATGGTATTGCATTTGCTGGATCTTGCAATAAACCTCTCTTTGTGAGGATACTTCTGAATTTAAAGGTACTTGGACATAGGATAGATGGTTCTTACATTGTACAGTCTTGCAATTTATTTAAAAATAATAATTCACTCTGACAGTGTGAAGATATTTCTCTTATATTTAGCCAATGCATTGGAATTATCCTAGTTTAAGGAAATGTTCGTAGGTAGACGTGCTTGTTAGTAAACTCAGGTGACCTATTGCTATCTGTTTTCGTTCGTCGTCGTGCGCCTGTGCGTCGTCCGTTAACATTTGAACATTTTCAGCTTATTTTTCTGTAACCACTGATTCAATTTCAACCAAATTTTGGCACAAAGCATCTATGGGTGAAAGGGAACAAAAATTGTGAATTTCATGGTCCCTGTCCCCCTGGAGACTGGGGTTGGGGCAAAAACCACTAAAATTAATGCAATCTTTAAAAATCTTTACTCCTGGACATCAAGATGTCAAACTGTTTGCATGATTGTAACCAGCATTGAATCTTCTACCAAAATTGTGAAATTCATGGCCCGGGGGTCAGGGGTTCTAGAGCTAGGCTGGGGCTAGGTAAGTATATAGTGAAAATTGATGCTTAATTTTCTTTTAAAATCTTCTTTTCTGCTACTGGGTATAAAATAAACCAACTAAGTACATAGTTATGATGAACAAGAGTGCCTCTACCAAAATTGTGAATTTTATGGCCCCAGGGTCAGGGGTTCTTGTGTTAGGGCGGGGCTCTATAGATTATATAGTGAAAATTCATGAATTCCTTGAAAATCTTCTTCTCTGCTCCTGGGCATTAGATAAACTAAGTAAGTGCATAGTTATGATGAGCAAGATTGCCTCTACCGAAATTGTGAATTTTATGACCCTAGGATCAGAGGTTCTGGTATTAGGGAGGGGCTCTATTGACTATAAATTGAAAATATATGAATTCTTTGAAAATCTTCCTCTCTTCTCCGGGGTATTAAATAATCTAACTAAGTGCATAGTTATGATGAGGAAGAGGGCACGCTACCAAAATTGTGAATTTTATGGCCCCAGGGTCAGGGGTTCTGGTGTTAGGGTGGGGCTCTATAGATTATAAAGTGAAATTACATGAATTCTTTGAAAATCTTCTCTGCTCATGGGTGTTAAATAAACCAACTAAGTGCATAGTTATGATGCACAAGATAGCCTCTACCGAAATTGTGAATTTTATGGCCCTAGGTTCATGGGTTCTGGTGTGGGGTGAGGCTCTATTGATTATATAGTGAAAATATATGAATTCTTTGAAAATCTTCTTCTCTGATCCTGGGTATTAGATAAACTAACTAAGTGCATAGTTATGATGAGCTAGAGTGCCTCTACCAAAATTGTTAATTTTATGGCTCCAATTTCAGGGGTTCTGGTGTTAGGGTTGGGCTCTATTGATAATATAGGGAAAATACATTAAATCTTTGAAAGTTTACTTTTCTGCTCTCGGGTGTTAAACAAATGAACTACCTATATAGTTATGATGAGCAAGGGTCCTAATCTTCCAGAATTGTGAATTTCAAGACCCCAGGGTCAGGGTTACCAAAGCGGGGGGGGGGGGTTACTTACAGATTCTTTGAAATGCTTTTTATGTTCCCTTACTCTGGCTATGGGTATTAAGTAAACAAACAAAGCAACTGCTAAGTGTATTGTTATGATGATCAATGGTGCTTTTTTCAAGATTGTGAACGCCATAGCATCTGGCTTAAAACATGAATCAAATTAAATCATTTGATAATTGTTGCATAATGCTCAGGTGACCCATAAGGCCCATTGGCCTATTGTTTCTTTATGCATTCAACTGTGTACCTTGTATTGGAGGCAGATGTTTGCCACGTATTATGCAATATTATGCATTACGCAGTTATGATAAGGCTGTCCGAAAGCTTAAAATGCCTTAAAAATATACATTTTATTTTGAGCTAGAATTTAATTTTAATGTGTAATCCTTGTTTGAAGTTGCAGTCAACTTGAGATCATAGTTTACTCATATGTTATTTTATAGCATTTTTGAGATGTCACGTGACTGTATTGATCACGTGACGGAGACCTTACGATATTTCTAGTTCTTGCACAAAAATCGCTTCGGCACAAGTGCAAAATAAATATATTTTGCAAATCTTGTTACATCGATCATTTCATCGTGATCTCCGGTACATAGAAAGTGCTGGGGGCAGGGTTAATTTTTACTCGTTAAAAATTATTTTACGAGAAATTCAACTTACCAACATAAGAGGGGGTATTTTCCACGCGTTATCGCGATTTATACAAAATTAGATAGACTACACACAATCCCCTAGCAATATTCAGTTACAGTACATACATGTACTTTTCTTATAGATTCACACAGAATCCTTGTTTATCACTTGTGCCAGTTAAATATGTGTATATCGGACAATATAGGGGAAGGGATATTTAAATTTCAAATGTTCAACATCATTTCAGCACAATCGAGCTTAAAAACAATCATAACACTTGAATTAAACAACAAGTCCCAAAATAAATCGGTGTAAGAATTATGACACTTTCCCCGTCATGTCAGCTCAGGTATACAGTGACATGACGTCATATTCTATCATGACGTCATATCTATGTAGTTCAGAGAAGTTACTACAGTTTGCACAGTTTGATATTAAATGGACAGCCTTATCCTAGCTGCGTAATTTGAAAAGCATAATTGCTAAATTTAATATCAATATTCATGCATAACTTCATAAATTAATGCTTTTGTACTGTAGGTCTATAAAGATTTGTTAACTAATCTCAATCATTTATCTCGTTTTATATTTAGTCATCACAGAAAAGGATCTATCTGTTGAAAATGTTACAACCGTTGAAGGCTTCTTCACACTTATTCTAAACGAGGGGATTTTCAGCCAACAAAATGTAATTTTGATGCAGTATCTTTTGAAAAGTATTGGTCGTCCTGATCTTGAACAAAAATGTGTGGAGTACGCAAGGAAAACAAAAGCTTCATGTTTCTTTAAAGAACCAGACCACCCAGGTAAGAGATTATTTTGATTTGATCTTTCATATGGGATATTTTGGACTTAACATGTCTAACACCGAATATTTACATTTTCAAATGTTTTCCTTCATATAACACTACTGAAAGGAATGCGTATCTATAAATGTATAAATACAGGTACGGGGTCAAGAGGTCATAGATGTGCGTAGGGATAATCATTTGACGTAATTTCTCAGTGACGTCATAAAAGGTCGACGTAGATTACACACTTGCGGTTGAGTTTGAAAAACTGCATTTCACACGCTAAAAGTCACAATTAAGTTAATATAAAGTATGAATGTCACAAATGTAAATATAACTAATAAGGTATCATTTCAAAACATCTATCGGGGTATAAATACGGGTTTTTTAGAAATAAAATTCATCATAAATTCTGGCTTTATGGAATTTAATCTCACGACCAACCCGTATATATCCCCGATAGATATTTAAAAATGATACCTTACATGCCTAGTAATGTGTTTGGAACTTTTTATAATCCGGTGTTCTGCAAATTATAAAATCTGATGAGTTCAGATTAGCACTGGCAGTGGCTCTGGCGAGAGCTAGTGAAACTTCAGTGAGGTAGGGTAAATTATTCACGGAAATGTGGCTAGGAAGTGACTAGCACGTGGAGGCATGGTAAAGAGAAAAGTTATGTTGCGTATCAGTTTTCACCACCCTAAAAACAGCTGATAATGTTTGCAGAAATGTACTTCAATCAATCGATCCATTTTACAGTCATTCAAACTTTAAATAAGTATATTCTCTATAATATAATTTTGTGCAGTCATGAATTAAAATTTCTTTGTGGACAAATATTTTTGCATGAGAACCGGGACTATATTTTTTTTAGCTCACCTGAGCTGAAATCTCAAGTGAGCTTTTTAGATCACCTGTTGTCCGTTGTCCGTCCAGCTGTCCGTCCGTCCGTCCGTCTGTAAACTTTTTCACATTTTCAACTTCTTCTCAAGAACCGATGGGCCAATTTTAACCAAACTTGGTACAAGGCATCCTTGGGTGAAGGGAAGTTTAAATTGAAGGGCCAAGTTCCCTTTCAAGGGGAGATAATCAAGAAAAGACAAAAATGGGATGGGGTCACTAAAAAATCTTCTCAAGAACCACTGGCCAGGAAAGCTGAAACCTATGTGGAAGCATCCTTAAGAAGGGTAGATATTAAATTGTAAAAATCATGACCCCCGGGGGTAAAGCGGGGCCACAATAGGGAATCCAAGTTTTACATAGAAATAATTAGAACATATCTTTAAAAATCTTCTCCTCAAGAACCACTGGGCCAGGAAAGCTGAAACTTGTGTGGAAGCATCCTTGGGTAGTGTAGATATTAAATTGTAAAAATCATGACCCCCAGGGGTAGGGCCACAATAGGGATTCCAAGTTTTACATTGAAATATAAAGAGGAAATCTTTAAAAATCTTCTTATCAAGAACCACTGGGCCAGGAAATCTGAAACTTATAAGGAAGCATCCTGGGGTTGTGTAGATTCTAAAATTTTAAAAACATAAAAGGCAACTGGGTAGTGGGGCATGATAGGTATAGCAAGAGGGGGAATCTTGTAATGAACTGTATCACCAAGTTACTCAGGTGAGCGATGTTTCCCATGTACCTATAGATATATTTGGTAAATGAGGCACCAGCATACCAATCAGCTAAATGGGTATTGCACTATGGGTTGCTACGAATACTACAGGAATCTTACGCTTGAGAAAAGGAATACGGTATCTTATGGTAAATGAAAAGCATTTTAAAAAATATATCATTTCATACTTATTATGACAAACAATTCATTTGTTTTAAAATAAACTGCGGAAGTCTATGTTTCTGAAAGTCATACGGCAAAATGCCTTTGTTGTACTATTAGTGAATACAATTACTAGGTGAATTCCCTGGCTGAACACCTGATCATGACCGTAAACAAAGTTTTGTCCATTTAAAGACGTACAACACACTGGGGGAGATAACTCTTGCGATTTCAATTGAACGTTTGACGTGACGTCAAATTTAACGTCAAAAATAAAGCGTCAAAACGACGAGTAAAACGATCCCGATGTATATCAATCGTGAAAGAAAATTGGGATATGGGACTATCACTTGGCTGTGATTTTGCGTACCATATTCAATCAGTAAGTATTTTTTTTTAATTAACCCGATTAAACTCCGTAAAAAGCAAGACATAAAATACCATTTCATTTCATATACAATAAATTGTATTTTTTTTCAAAGCACAGCATTTTTTTTTATTCTGAAAATTTTATTTTACATTGCCGAAATTTTCATTATGTACAGTTGGCTATATAATATTCCGATTAATGATCTTCATTACAATTTGTGCATACACGATATATATACATGAATTGCTTTTCTTTTTTAATTAAATAAAACAACAATAAATAAACAAAAAACTTTTTACAATGTAAAATCGATGTCGTTCTCAGACCCTTACTGATCAAAGAGGAACAACTCTGAAAATGTAGGAGATGTTTATTTTCCTCCCTTTATTCACGGTTTTCCACAGAATCAGATACATTTACAGCAAGACTTGATAAATTCGAGAATTGAATACTATAGACCTCATATACACAATGTAAGTATAGAATTGAAAAGAATTGTGCACTTGTATTGAAATTTTCTGCATTTATGAATATCCTATTGCAGCAAATCTTAACTTTGACTTTTTGTCAACAATGTCGGTTCGCATTTCCTCGAATCAAAACAAAACGTAGTCTATAAGATTTTTTTTTTTAAAAAAAATAACAATATGCGATTTGATTTAAATTGAAATAGATGAAGAGTTTAATGTTTGATATTATGAAGTTAATGTGGACAAATATGGAATTTTCATTTTAACTTTAGAAGCGACGACATTGAAAGAAATGCGTACAATATCATGAGGGGTGTGGTATACATGTACATCTAATGCAAATGTCGTGTATCCCCACGGCCACATACTGTCTCGTTTGAAATAATGACATGAAAGAAACTACAATTATTTCATTTATATCACAGAAAAGTTGAACATACACCATTTTTTAATGAATAAAATTAAAGATATAAAATTAAAAATCAACATATTCACGTTCAACAAAACTAATTACTTGAATATTCGTATATCCAGGTTTCATGTGATATGGAATGCATAACGCATACGTTTATGGACTATAAACACTAAAATCTTTCAGTAATGTTTTCCTCATACATATGAAAAGATTAGTCAATATTTATTCTGCATTCATGAATTTGAAAATTAATTCATACCTCCTATATTCTTGACTAAATATACCAGTTTGCACTGTAAACGACGTTTCGTCAAACGCTAATGGTCTGCGACGCAAAAAAGGAAGGGGTGGGGGTGATAGGAGTATTCAAAAATTGCATAAAAATCTACATTTAAATACGCTTTACAAATGAGAACTTTTAAATTTGTAAGTTAATATATTTTTCAAGCTAAAGCAATATTTCAATTTAATTTTTTAATGTGTATTTGTAGATTCATATAACAAAGTGATCGACCCTCGTCTGAAAGACGCGCGGGAACGCGATTTATTGAGAAAGGGGGGGGGGGGGTAATTTTCCGCTTTTAAATCAAAACTGGTCGTACAAAAAT
>PRKT01001529.1:23086-56611 GCA_003671525.1 Saccostrea glomerata
AAGGGGGGGGGGGGTAATTTTCCGCTATTAAATCAAAACTGGTCGTACAAAAATTATACAAATAATTATGAAGATCGTTTTTACCACCAGCTACCTAAAGAAAGTTTTTTACTAAAATTAAACGACAGGTTTTTTCACAAAAAAAATTGAATTTGAAAAATACGCATTTTTCAAGGCTTAGAAAATTCATAGTTTTTCAGTTTAAGGTCTTTAAAAATTGTTTTGATGATATGTATATCAAAAAGATGACTATGTTTTTGTTTTAAATGGTTAAAGGAAGAAGCCAATGAAATTTGACATTAATATCTAACCTGGTTTATTGAAAATCAAGGTTTAAGTAGTTCATTGATTATAAAAATTCCCTCCTTGTAAACAACTAAAGGGGGGTAACTTTCGGAAGTTCCTGTCCAAAAACCACTCGAACGATTTTGTCCAAAATATGCATACATGCAGTAGACATAGTCATGTACTAAATATTTAAAAATAACGAAAATTAAACGACAGGATTTTTTTTGGGTAGGTGTGTTGTACATCCTTAAATTCATATGAGATGCTGCTCGTTTTCCTTTTTCTTGAAGCACAAACTACATTTTTTGAAACATTTTCCCCATTTAACAATAAATTAAAAGCGCCTGTGACATCTTTATAGTTACTTACATTTGTATTTTGTTCGTAAGAATATTTTTAGTTGTCCATTCCATTAATATGATTGTAGATTGAATTGAACTACTGTTACTACGTGTTCGAAGTAAAGTGTAAACATGTATTTTGCGTAACATTTAATAATTGGTCAGTTTCTCGTGGTACGATCCTCTGTGCACATTTATAACAATAGCCATATAAGGCAAACAAAGGTTTGTCAGTGTAGATGATGAAATGCACATTTTTTTCCAGCGAATCGGTCACTGTACAGTGAACTCTAATTTTCGCCTAAGAGAATAAGATATGTAACTGGTTTCAAATGGAGTGAGTCTGAAAAAGGAGGAGGAGACAATGTAAAAACAAACGACGTTTAGGTCAAAAACAAAAATAATAGTCTTGTTTCCTGCTACCAGCCTGAAAAAAATAGGGTAGGAAGGTTGGAAAATTATTTTATTTTTTCATTTTATTTTATTTTTTCCAGTGGTATTTTTTTTGGATATGAACATGTACAAAACCAAATAAAACATGTCAAAGGTCAACATTATATTTTAAAATTAGATATTATCACATCTTTACTTACAGTTTTGTGAAATACCACCTGATTATATACTGTTTTTCTTCACTTTTAAGTTTTTGAACATGAAATGCATGATATTCCCAATTTTTTTTCCCCAAAGGTTAAAAAACTTTAGGGTCGGGTAGGTCGGGTAGCAGGAAACAAGACTATTTTTAGCTCTACTGGTCAGAGACCAGAAGAGCTTATGCGATAGTAATGCGTCCGTCGTCCGTCCGTCTGTCTGTCTGTCCGTCTGTCTGTAAACATTTTTTTAAAGTGCTACTCCTCCTAAAGTTTTGGTCTGATTTCAATATAACTTGGCACACAAGTAGACTACACTGTCACGTGGTCAAGCTGGCTATCTCCAAGAATCACACAAGTTCAATAAGTTTAATAAATTTATTTACAAAAAAAAATAATAATAACAAAGATCTCACACAAACTTACCACACACAAATTCACACCCTCTATCTCACTATTAAACAATTAAACAAAGAAAAAAAAACAATTGGTAATCAACAATTACCCTATTAACAAATTCATTAATCAGCCAATCACCCCGGGTATCTAATTCAGTTATTAATGCCAAACATGTTCACAGATCATAGATTATCCTCGTCATCATCACGATCATCATCATCAACATCATCCTCATCCTCGATGCAAGAATGAAATCAAAAGTTTGCCTTTTTCTTATAAAGCGCTAACTCAAAGTTTCTTGGATAGACTTATCTGTTATCCGTTCACCAACAAATATTTGGATCCACGCACGGCACTCTTCCGGGCCTTAGTCCCTGGAACCTTCCGCCGTCACAATGATTCCCTCAGCTCAGTCTATGTAGCAAGCACAGGTCATACCAATATCCATGACGCTACAATGATGCATATTTATAAATCACATGTTTCACTACACATGTTTGGCAATACCACTATATATGTTTGGCTATTCATTCTCAATATAAAAATAATCAAAAAAAGTACAGGTGACTCTCGATCTCTCGAAGTTCAAGGGACCGCGAGAAAAGTTCGAGAGAGAGAGAGGTTCGAGAGATGGAAAGTAAATAAAATCCGGAATTTTCAGTTCCGATCATCGAAGTTCTACTTTTACAGATTCCGGAAGTTTATGTAAATAAAGTCGTTGCACGTTTTCAATCGTATTTTACAGGTAATTTACTTGATATCAACAACGATTGTATTTCGAATAAATAAAACGAACATCTAAAGATTCAATATTCATTTATTCCTATTTCATGATTACATGAAACCCGAATAGTAATTGTAGGTTTGGCTATTCCGCGGCTTGATCGGGTCCTTCACCAGTGTTCACCAGATTTTTCTTAATCGGTATTCTGTCCTTGAGAAAAGAATTTCCTGTGTAATATTTCCCATACTGGGATTATGTAGACTCTATATAATCAAAATGAAAGTTCATAGTCTATAAGAACTTACTAAAACGAACACATCTATAAATTAATTTTAAAAAAATTATCGTCTCAGTTTCAATTCAAAATAAGTTGTGAATTTGTTTTTAATTTACCCTGTGAATAATAACCAATTAATTATAACAACACACGGACGACCCACAGGTGTAGTGTCATCTATGTAAACACTCAATTAACACCTCCATGCCAGCCCAAGTCCTTCACGGTTTCCAGGTAAGTCCAGACTGCATCAATTTTACGCTTGATTGGCGTGTATACACGCGCAATCAAAACATCGAGAGATAGAGAGTAAAATTCAATGAAATATGTGTATCGGGACCCAGGTTTTGGTTCGAGAGATAGAGAACTTCGAGAGATGGAAGTTCGAGAGATCAGGAGTAAATTTGCTTAGTTATATAGAGGAAAAAAACGGGACCGGAGGTTCACTTCGAGAGATAGAGAACTTCGAGAGATCGGAGTTCGAGCCATCGAGAGTCACCTGTATTAAGTGTAATGGTTACCAGTTAACAAAGTCAAAACAAATTATTGCCAATATGGCGCACCTTACTTTCAACTTCCGGTCATTGACTTCCGCCCATACATTTAAACCAAAATTTAAATGGACAAAATATTCTACACAAAGTAACAAAACTGAGTACAAGAAAATAGCGAACATTTAACAATGAAAACTTTAAACGTTATCGATATAATACAACAGCCACTCGAACACTCTCGCTAACCGTCACACATGAGTGAACAACAGGTAAAATGGTGAGAGCTGGCCAAGTTCAGAAATAAGAACGAAATTGCACTCAATAATAAATTTGTCTTTAAAATAAAAACTATATACAAAGCAAATAATATCATAAGTAAATACTTACCACGGACCTGTCTCCGTGCCAGTGTCAAGATAAAGCTTGTATGGCTATTAACATATAATAGCTGCTTAAAAAAACGTGTCTGCAGCTACGTTTCTCTGCCGGGAATGACCAAGCCTCAATTGTTCTGGTCGGCCTAGCTATCTTGCAAGGACTTATGGGTATAAAAAGCATAGGGACAAAACGCGGGAAATACAAATTATATACGCAAGTGCAATAGTGATTGTTACACACCTCCCCCCTTAATAAAAAATGGTAACATTTTTCTTTTTCAAACAGCAATCACTACCAACTTGCCCTTACAATTTTAAAATAACTGAACGTATTTATAAAATTCTGAATACAAACCTGACTAATTTCTCCTTATCTGATTATTGGCGACTAAGGTAATCTGCACCAACGTTTTGGCTTCCCTTTATAGCTTCTATCCGGAACCGATAAGGTTGTAATTGTAGAGCCCAGCGCATTAACCTCGAATTCTCTGTTTTGGACTTGTTAAGGTATGTTAATGGCTGATGGTCAGTCTCCAATACAAACTCACGTCCATAAAGATATTGGTGGAACTTCTGAATTCCCCATACTACTGCTAAGCATTCCTTCTCTATAACAGCGTATGATCTCTCTCTAGGTTGCAGTTTTCTGCTTGCGCAAGCTACTGGAAGCTTCTCTCCATGTTCTTCCTGCAAAAGAACTGCTCCTAATCCGTCATCTGAAGCATCTGTTCGTAAGATAAATACTTCACTGAAGTCTGGAAGTTTCAGAATTGGTTCTGAGGATAACATCTGTTTCAGTGTATCGAATGAACGTTGCTGAATATCTGTCCAAACTACTTTGTTGGGTTGTCCTTTCTTTGTCAAATCTGACAGTGGGACGGCGATCGCTGAAAAATTTGGTATGAATCTTCTGTAGAATCCTGCCAACCCCAAGAACGATCTAACCTGCTTCTTTGTCATGGGTACTGGAGCATTTTGAATAGCTTCTATCTTGTTTGAATCTGGTTTCAGTCTCTGGTCACCTACTATGTGTCCTAAACAGTCTATCTGATCATATCCTATGAAACACTTAGACGGTCGCCCTGTAAGTCCTGCTTTCCTAAGTCTGGTGAATAACTCTCTCAGTGCCATCAGATGTTCCTCCCAAGTATCTGAGTATACGATGATATCGTCTATGAAGTTGTCAACCCCCACCATGCCATGTAGAATTTTCCTCATGAGTCGGCTAAATGTCGCCGGCGCATTCACTAATCCGAATGGCATAGTACGAAATTGAAACAAACCAGACAATGTTGAAAAGGCTGTCAGAGCTTTACTATCTTCTTCCATAGGAACTTGCCAGTACCCTTTACTCAAATCCAATTTCGAGACATACTTCTTCCCTGCCATCTTTGAAAATATACTCTCTGTGTTCGGCATAGGCTCGGCGTCAAAGACTGTAACAGAGTTTAGTCTACGAAAGTCTATGCAGAATCTGTTTGTTCCGTCCTTTTTCCTAGCTATGACTACTGGTGATGAATATGGTGAGACAGATGGTTCTATTACATTCAACTGTAACATCTTCTCCACTTCTTCCTTTATGACACCCTCGGTATTGAAAGGAATAGGATACTGCTTCACCCGTATTGGATTTGATGATGTCAGTTCAATCTTGTGCTTAACCAGTGTAGTCATTCCTGGAACGTCAGTGAGAACATCAGCATACGATTCGCACAGAGATTTCACCGATTCTAGTTTATCAGCTTCCAGTCCCTCATTGAAACGTACATCTGACACTGTTTCTGTCTGAGTATCTGTCGGTAACATCATTGAATTCTGCTCATCAAGTGTTCCCTCTTCACTGAAGTCAATAAGTGATATGGCGCAAGTCGTAAGAACTCCACAGTGTATTTCCTCACGAGAAATGTACTGTTTCAACAAATTGGCGTGAAGTGTCTTTACTTTACTTCCCATCTCAACTTTGTAATCCATATCGCCAACTTTCTGTACAACTTTATATGGTCCTCGCCACTGCATCAAGAGTTTATTTGACTTTGTCGGAAGTAGAACAAGTACTTGGTCACCAACTTTCATCCTTCGATCCCTTGTTCTCTTATTGTAATGTTTTCTCTGATGCCTCCTTGCTTTTTCCAGTTGTTGATGAGCAATCTTACATGTCTCTTCAAGTTTCTCCTTTAAGTCTAGTATATATTGGTAAGTAGTCTTCACCTCACTGTCTGGTATGTCCTTGGTCCACAGTTCCTTGAGTATCATCATCGGACCACGCACCGATCGACCATAGAGTAGCTCAAAGGGTGAAAATCCAAGGCTCTCTTGAGGTATCTCTCGATAAGCAAATAGTAGTGGGTTAAGGTACTTGTCCCAGTCCCTAGGGCGTTCAGCACACATGCGCTTGAGCATCTGCTTTAACGTACCATTGAATTTTTCGACAAGGCCGTTGCACATCGGATGATACGGCGTTGTAGTAAGGCGTTTGAGTGATAGCAATCGGCTAACTTCCTTCATAACTTCAGATGTAAACTGCGATCCCTGGTCTGTAAGCATTTCCGATGGAACACCAACTCTGCTGAAAACGTCTACAAGCGCCTCTGCAACTCGTTCTGTTTCGATTCCTTTAAGTGCCACAGCTTCTGGATACCTGGTCGCATAGTCTATGATAGTGAGGATATATCGATTCCCTCTGTCTGTAACTGGCTGAAGCGGACCAATAATATCCACAGCTATGCGTTGAAATGGATCTGATATCATGGGCATTTGTCCAAGAGGAACTGCAGGTACTCTTCCCTTAGGTATTGTTCGTTGGCATACGTCACACGAACGACAAAATCGCCTGACATCTGCCTGTACACCTGGCCAAAAGAATTCTGCTAGTATTCTGTCTGTAGTCTTTTTAACACCCAAATGTCCTGCCATAAGACATTCATGAGCCATCTTCATAACCATTGGTCTATACTTCTTTGGAACCATCAACTGTCGATACGTCTTTCCATTTGACACCTTTGGACTACTGAATTCTCTGTAGAGTAATTGCTTCCGTATAAATATCCTGGTTGAACCTCCATCACCGAGCTCCTTTACTGTCCCTTGCTCAGCAATGTCCCAACTCATGCTTAGCGAATCATCTTTCGTCTGTTCACTTAATATCTCATCACGAGACACATCTTGAAGAGTTTCAGGAACCCTCAATGGTTTGTAAGGCAACTGCTTCTTCTTCGGTTGACTGCGTGTCTCAACAGCAAATGAAGGTTTAGAAGTTTTCATCCAATGAATATCCGGGTTATCTGGTTTCCGAACACCATCAAAATTCCCAAGAATCAGATCAACCATCGGTGTTTCAAAGCATGAGACTTCAATAGTTCCAGTAAAATATGGTGTGTCAACTTCAACTATCGCAACCTCTGCATCTACTACACTTCCGTCAGCAAGCATGCATTTGTGAGTTTTTCCAGTCAGTTGGTTTGACGTTACCAGATTTTTTCGAATCACCGCACCACGACACCCGGTATCTCTTAACACTGTCACAAGTGTATCGCCAACACATCCTTTCACAACTGGCATCACTCCATCATCAACTGAATTAATGTCACTTTGCGGCTTATGTGCACCAACATGAGAAGAGTCGTGTTCTTTTCCTTGCGAAAAGCGACGTCCATTTTTGTTGAATCCCTGTTGTGGTTTCTGTGGTCTATCAATTTTTTCCTGTGTGTTTGTCTTTATTGCTGATGACTTCCTCAAAGGACAATCAAACTGCTTGTGTCCGTATTTATCACAATAAAAACACTTGATTCCACCACTGGTTTTGGTTCTTTCACTAGAAGTTGGAAAAGATAATTGCTTTCCAAAGGAAACTTCCTTGTCGAAGATCGGTCTTTGGGTAACAGCTGATGAACAAGTTGCTCTCGCCTCAACATACTGATCAGCATATCTGGCCATATCCTGAATAGAAGGAGGAATTCGTTCCTTCAAGAATAAGGAAAGTTCTTTGTTACAACACAAAATGAATTGTTCACGTAACATCAAATCTTTGAGTCCTTCATAAGTCTTAACTGTTTTCGATAACTCCATCCATCGTTCCATGTAACTTTCAAGTCTAGTTGAAAACTGAATAAAGGTTTCACTACCATCAGGTTTTGAAGATTTGAATTTCTTTCTGAATGCATCCCCAGTCATGTCAAACCGTTTCATCAGTGCTTTCTTAAGTTCATCAAAGTCCAACGCACTGTCTGGTGGTAATCTAGCGAACATATCCAACGCTTTTCCTTTTAGAAGTGCACTCAAGTGAGCCCCCCAATTTTGTCTTTGCCATTGCTGTGAGATAGCATATCTTTCAAATCGCTGTATGTACGCGTCGATGTTGTCTTTTGCCTCATCAAACGCTGGTAATTTTGGTCCTCTAACCGGTTGTTGTGTTTCAGTGTGATGTAGCGCAGTTGCCTCAAGAACTTTATGTGATCTCTCTACTGCCATCATTTGAAATCTGTGATCTATTTCCATCTCTTCAATTTTCCTCTTGTGTTCAGCCTCAGCGTTTTTTTTCTTCATGGACTCCAGTTCAAGCTGATATTCACGCTCCTGTTTAGCCATACGTTCTGCACGATCTTTCTTACGTTCGTCTGTAAGTCTTGCCTGTTCATCGTTCACAAACTGTTGAAGTTCTGCATCCATTAGTCCAAATTGCGTCCCAACTTCCAAGAGTTCTTTCATCTCCTTTATGGTTGTCATCGTGCCTAAAGGTACTGAACCACCTTACCAAAGTTTAATAATCCAAGAATAATATTCTTTCTAATTAACAAATATGTCTCACATCACCTTACCTTTAACCTATGTAAGGGAGAACCATACTTTCACTTACCTCTGTGTTACCATACAGGAATCCTAAGAGTAACTACTACAACTAACCTAACTTATTTACAACTATTTCGCAAACCTACACCTACTTAGTGAAAATGTGTAATTTGGAGAGGGTCAGCAATCCCACCGCTGCCACCAAATGTCACGTGGTCAAGCTGGCTATCTCCAAGAATCACACAAGTTCAATAAGTTTAATAAATTTATTTACAAAAAAAAATAATAATAACAAAGATCTCACACAAACTTACCACACACAAATTCACACCCTCTATCTCACTATTAAACAATTAAACAAAGAAAAAAAAACAATTGGTAATCAACAATTACCCTATTAACAAATTCATTAATCAGCCAATCACCCCGGGTATCTAATTCAGTTATTAATGCCAAACATGTTCACAGATCATAGATTATCCTCGTCATCATCACGATCATCATCATCAACATCATCCTCATCCTCGATGCAAGAATGAAATCAAAAGTTTGCCTTTTTCTTATAAAGCGCTAACTCAAAGTTTCTTGGATAGACTTATCTGTTATCCGTTCACCAACAAATATTTGGATCCACGCACGGCACTCTTCCGGGCCTTAGTCCCTGGAACCTTCCGCCGTCACAATGATTCCCTCAGCTCAGTCTATGTAGCAAGCACAGGTCATACCAATATCCATGACGCTACAATGATGCATATTTATAAATCACATGTTTCACTACACATGTTTGGCAATACCACTATATATGTTTGGCTATTCATTCTCAATATAAAAATAATCAAAAAAAGTATTAAGTGTAATGGTTACCAGTTAACAAAGTCAAAACAAATTATTGCCAATATGGCGCACCTTACTTTCAACTTCCGGTCATTGACTTCCGCCCATACATTTAAACCAAAATTTAAATGGACAAAATTTTCTACACAAAGTAACAAAACTGAGTACAAGAAAATAGCGAACATTTAACAATGAAAACTTTAAACGTTATCGATATAATACAACAGCCACTCGAACACTCTCGCTAACCGTCACACATGAGTGAACAACAGGTAAAATGGTGAGAGCTGGCCAAGTTCAGAAATAAGAACGAAATTGCACTCAATAATAAATTTGTCTTTAAAATAAAAACTATATACAAAGCAAATAATATCATAAGTAAATACTTACCACGGACCTGTCTCCGTGCCAGTGTCAAGATAAAGCTTGTATGGCTATTAATATATACTAGCTGCTTAAAAAAACGTGTCTGCAGCTACGTTTCTCTGCCGGGAATGACCAAGCCTCAATTGTTCTGGTCGGCCTAGCTATCTTGCAAGGACTTATGGGTATAAAAAGCATAGGGACAAAACGCGGGAAATACAAATTATATACGCAAGTGCAATAGTGATTGTTACATAATTCTGTTAATTGGTTTTTGATTTCGATGAACAGTGTTTCCGTGGTAACTGAAAAGAGAAATTTCTGTTAAAAACTCTCAAAATACTAATCCTCCTGCAGTTTATGTCTGATTATAATATAATGTGGCATGCAAGTAGACTATACTAAGATACATAATTCTGTGTATCGGTTTTGCAGTGATTACTAAAAATAGAAATTTCTGTATAAACTCTCAAAATGCTACTCTGCCTACAGTTTTGGTCTGATTTCAATATAACTTGGCACACAAGTAGATAACATTAAAATACATAATTCTGTGTATCGGTTTTTAATTTCAATGAGCGGTGTTGGCGTTGTTACAAAAAAAATAGAAATTTCTGTGAAATTCATTCAAAATGCTACGCCTCCTACAGTTTTGGTCTGATTTCGATATAACTTGGCACACAAGTAGATAACACTAAGATACATAATTCTATTTATCAGTTTTTGATTTCGATGAACGGTGTTGCCGTGGTTACAAAAATAAAAAAAAATCTGTGAAATTCTTTCAAAATGCTACTCCTCCTACAGTTTTGGTCTGATTTCAATATAACTTGGCACACAAGTAGACTACACTAAGATACATAATTCTGTTAATTGGTTTTTGATTTCGATGAACAGTGTTTCCGTGGTAACTGAAAAGAAAGAATTTCTGTTAAAAACTCTCAAAATACTAATCCTCCTGCAGTTTATGTCTGATTATAATATAATGTGGCATGCAAGTAGACTACACTAAGATACATAATTCTGTTTATCGGTTTTTGATTTCGATGAACGGTGTTGCAATGGTTACTAAATATAGAAATTTCTGTGAAATTCTTTCAAAATGCTACTCTTCCTACAGTTTTGGTCTGATTTCAATATAACGTTGCACAGAAGCAGACTACACTATGATACATAATTCTTTGTATTGGTTTTTGATTTCGATGAACGGTGTTGCAGTGGTTACTAAAAATAGAAATTTCTGTTAAAAACTCTCAAAATGCTACTCTGCCTACAGTTTTGGTCTGATTTCAATATAACTTGGCACACAAGTAGATAACACTTAGATACATAATTCTGGATATCGGTTTTTAATTTCAATGAGCGGTGTTGCCGTGGTAACTGAAAATAGAAATTTCTGTTAAAAACTCTCAAAATGCTACTCCTCCTGCAGTTAATGTTGCATGCAAGTAGACTACACCAAGAATATAAAGAGACTTAAACAAGAATCATTATTCTTTTTATTGCTGTGGTAGTTTAAATTCCCAACTACTTACGCAGGTAGGTTAAGGTTACAACCAAATATTCTACTTGCCTATATGATATGACGTCATAGTAAGCTATATGACGTGAAGTTTAGAGATAACAATTTCTTATAAACGATATCTAAGATTGATTTGAGGTCGTAAAAATTAATCAAAATATGCAGAGGCATAATACAAACAGAATTTTGTCGTTTCTGGGTCTCTGTAGTTATCACAGGGGTTAAATACCAAACCCGTGACGTCATAACTGTTGATCATGCAGTAGCAGAGTGAAAGTGAAACGTAACGAGAATTCATGTAAACAAACACAAGAAATCGGAGTTTAAAAGCATTTACAATGAATATCATGTGTGATTCATGTGGGAATAAAGCTTATGAATAAGGTATGGTAATATACTTCAACAATTTCTTCGTAAAATAAAAGCAGGGAGGGTGTTTACTTGCCGATCAGCCTTTCCTCTGTCGTTCGTAACAAATAAGATGCAAAAGTTCAACACTACGCCGCACACTTTGAAACTAAATTTTTGTTTCTATTTAAAGTTCTTATTCTATTGTTTTTGGAAAGTGCTGCTAGAATCGTATGGTTTACGGGAATTAATGCATTTTTTTCGATGTTATGAACAAAATGTAAAAATTTTGGGAAGGTTTCGTCAGAAAATGTTGAATAATTATTTCTGTGATAGGACAGTAGGATTCTAGCAGCACTTTACATGGTACAGAGATTTTTTTACATTATTATTATTACAAATTGAAATTAATTATCCCCGGGGTAGTGTTGAACTTTTCACTTTTTCATTAAGGCATATTTTCTAATTATAGACGTCACGTGGTGACGTCGTGGTGAAGTGCTTCATGTAGTATATGTCCCATTGAAGTCTATAGAATGCATAATTATAACAAAAGTTTTATGCTTGACTTTTCCGATTTATTAGTGTTACATAATTATAAAAAAGTCTTAATTCGCCGAATTCTGGTCCATGTGCTGCCTTAACATACCCGCGTAAGAACTTTTCCTTTGCTATAGTACAAACCAGTAGAGCTTCAGTCTCGACAGAGACTCCTGGTTTGTTTTGGCCTTATTGGCTCCGACTCTTGAATACAAAAATTATAAGAAGTACATTCTTGAACATATTAATTTCATGTATGACTAGAGACTGATACATGTATGTGGAAAGTAAACAGTTAACTTGTAATTTCAATGTAAACAAAAATATTGACTAGACATGTGACTTAATCTTTGGTAATCCTGAGACTTTAACTAATGAAACTCTATTGACACGATATGACTGACAAAATGATACTGACATCTTATGACACAAAATATCTCAACCACAGAGTACCTACCTTAAACTTAATATAGACTGAATTACTATTAATAGTCACTGTGATCTGACAAACATAACTCTGAAATATTACACTAAGATATCGTACAACATCCAGTTGACCTGTACATTGCTATAATTATACTGATGGTAATGTAAACAATAACATGTGTATGGGCGCAGCCATCTTGGAAATACCTTGATGTAAAAAGTGCGGGAATCTTGACAATTCACTTTTACATCAACTACAACCTAACTGAACTTAATATTATGCTATTAATAATATTACCTATATGGCTTCCACAAATCATTAAACTAAAGATGAACTGACATAAATGTATGCATTTTAGCTATGCACTGTAAAACTCTTTATCACGTGACCTAAAACACATGGTTTTGCACTAATCGCTTCGAAGACTAAATATGCACGATAAACCTCAAATGCATAAAAAATAAACATGTGCATAATTAGCGAAGAATCTAAAATATCATCTTGTGCAACATCAATCACATCTAATATAAAATAATCTGATAATTAATACCTGAAAAAGGAAGAGGAGACAATGTAAAAACAAACGACGTTTATTGGCTCCGACTCTTGAATACAAAAATAAAGGCGTACCAGGAATCGTCGACAACCATTTAACCGTGCTATATTATTAAAATGGTATACATTAAAAAATAATTGTACCCCCTTATTTTCTACATTATCACACTCTCCCCCTACAAATTAAATGTCGTCTCGACATTTGACAGATACAAAAAAAATACAATGAAAAAAAATTTGATTACAGATTATATATAAGTACATTTCTCAAAAATCCTAACTCTTAATCTTAAATCAAACAGCTGTTCATCATCAGGAAACTTAAACCATATATTCTAACATATATTTCATGCAATACTACAAATACATGTACACTGCAATTATGATCTAAAGCTTACATATCATAATCATTCATTGACATGGTTCCACTTGTATTAGCATCAAAATCAGAAATGTAGTTGATAACCATTATTTGAACACTAATATTTTCTTTAAAATGTGTACATATCAGATGGCCACCTGACATGAATACAAAATAAAACTATTCTGAAAAATTCTAACCCATGAAAAAAAAACTTTCTGATCATAATACAAAATACAAGTTCATGTATAATCTTGAGGTATAATGATCCTAATGACACACCATAGTAACCCTACATATACAGTTTTAGTTCAATGTTAATACCTCAAATGAACATTACTCTAGACCATTATTTCCAGTCCGCATAAAATAACATTGTTCCAGGGATTGGAGCAGGGTTGTCCTGTTTGATCGTAAGTCAACCGTGAAGGCGGCCTCGACACTCGCTGTCCCCTTCGTCTACGCGTACCATTACTGTCACTGCTGTTGTCACTGTTAGCCTCTTCAGTTCTCCCTACATCTTCCAGTGAATTCTGAGAGTCCTCGTCATCATTTGACTCAGCACTGATGAGTTCGGATGACGATCTTGATCTTCTTGACGCTTCAGAGTCCTGTATGGTAACATGTCCTGGATCAGTCATGTCCATGATAATTGGGGTATCTTCATCATTCGTTGACCCTCCAGATATAGGTGGTGCATCACCGGGTGAATTTGGAATGAATGTCTGATTGACAATATCTATGTGGTTTCTGGAGACCAAGTATTCCAACAATCTATTGGAATTCCCATGGGTACAAATTGCGCTCCGTTATTAGCAGACTTATTTTTATATTCATATGAAGCAGAATTTATGCAAAATCTTTTGCGTAAAAAGAAAAAAAACCACTTGCTGTGGCCTTCAACTCGACATTTAGATATATCGACGACGTATTGTCAATTAATATTGATAATTTCCATTCCTACGTCGACACGATATATCCTGGGGAGCTTGAGATAAAAGATACCACAGAGTCCGACACTTTTGCTTCATACTTGGATATTTTACTTGAAAAAGACACAAATGGTAATCTAACAACCAACCTATATGATAAACGTGATGACTTTAACTTTTCTATCGTCAACTTCCCTTACTTATGCAGCAATATACCTTCATCACCTGCATACGGAGTATTAATATCTCAGTTGATTCGATACACAAGAGCATGTTCTACGTATGAACAATTTCTTAAACGAGGTAAATTATTGACAAGCAAGTTGATGAAACAAGAATATCAACAGTCTCGTTTAAAGTCATCATTTCGTAAATTCTATGGTCAATTCAATGACCTTGTCAGCAAATACAATTTATCATTGAATGAGATGCTGACTGACGTTTTTCATACCAATTGTTGGTCCATTATTTATACACTGAATTGACCACGGATTTTTTCCGTTATTTCCTGATTATGACAACGAGCACACGGCGGGTGTGACCGGTCGGCAGGGGATGCTCACTCCTTTATGGCACCTGATCCCACCTCTGATGTTTCGGAGGTCCGTGTTTGCTCTGCTCTTATTTTGTATATTTGTTTAATGGACGTTGAGATTGAATACTGTTCGTTATTTCCATATCCTTCTTCTGAGCACGCGGATTCAATTCACTATTAATGACGATGTAGTCAATATTGCTACTGGAATCTGACACAGGATCCTTGTGGTTTTGTAGCTGTTTTGTTCTTGACTGTGCAATGTTTTGTGATGATTTCTTGAATTTTATGTTCTTCTCTTGCTTCTGCTTGGACTCGGTGATCCTCTTAGCACTCATTGTTGAAAGTAAATCATTACACTGAAGAAGTACGTTTCTGTGAAGGCGACGAATAGGTCCCTTTCCGTCTTCAGATTGGATTTCATAAACAGGGGGATGTGCTGTTCATCCGACCAATAACTACGTGAACTGTGTCCTCCCAGTACGATCGCAACTTCCCTGGGCCTCCCCTCTCTTTGAAGTTTCTGACAAGGACTCGGTCTCCTGGAGCTAGTGCTGCACTGGTAGCTCTCTTATCGTACTGCTGTGTCCCCTTTTGTCCAGCATTCCCAGCCCTCTGACACACAACGTTGTATGTTTTCTCCATTTCTGAAATCCAACTGTTGACATACTCTGTCTGTGACTTAATTTCAGGCTTTGGTCCCTATGTACTTCCTGAAAAATGACATCAATACTTGTCTAGGCTGTCGTCCGAATAGCAGGTAGAAAGGCCAGAATCCTGTCACATCATTATGCAATTATATGTATGGACTATTTTGTTCAAATGTGACTTCCAATCGGCTTTTGCATCAGCAGGTAACGTACGCAACATCCCGAGGAGGTTGCGATTAAAGCGTTCCACCTGGCCATTCCCCTGAGGGTGGTAGGGGGTAGTCCTGGATCGTCGCATGCCACATAATTTCTGAAGAGCATGGAAACGTTCATTTTCAAATTCTCGGCCCTGATCATGATGAAGTTTATGAGGGAATCCAAATCTCATGATGAAATCCTGAAATATTTTGTTACGAGTTGGATATGCCTCTGCAAACCTGGTAAAGTGGTCCATCACCACCAGTATTTACTCATAACCCCCTTTGCTTTTCTCCAAATGTAGAAAGTCTATAGAGATAAATTAGAATGGAAAGGTTGTTGAAATGGGCTGCATTTGCGCTAACTTCCTACGAGTAGGTGGTTTATCCTTGATATAATCCCCATGGAGTCACAAACGCTGTCACTGGCTTGCTCGATTCAGACATGTTTCCTTGGTGATAGGCTCTTCCTTGGTCCAGGACTGTAAACCATCGACTTCCTGCCAGCTGGTTTAACGTATCTTGTATTCTTGGAATTGGTTCTGCCTGTTTCACTGTCTTGTTATTTACCTTCCGATAGTCGATACACAGGCGAAGGGTACCATCACGCTTGCGCACACATACCATTGGATACGGTGAATTTGACTTGCGTATGAAATGTTTGCCAATAAGATCAGTTAAATACTCCTTCACTTCCTGGTAAAGTGGGCTTGGGATCGAATTATATGAGGCCTGTACTGGCGTAGTATCTTTCAAAGGAATGTTAAGTTCCAGGTCAGCAGCATGGCCAATGTCGTCGTCTTTCCTAGAGAAGGCATCACATTCCTCCCTAAGCACCTTACGGATCTTGCCTTCTTCTTCTGTGCTAAGGCCTAGTCCTTCTAAACTAACAGGTGGATTCCAGTTTTCCTGTGACTGGTGTGTAACTTCAGGTACATGAGGTGACACAGCAAGTTCTATGATTGAACTAACACTATTGACAGTTCCCACTACTGTTCGCTTCGGGATCGAAAGTTCATTGTTAGTCTCGTTATAAAACATCAGCTTTACTCCTTTTTCCATTTTGACAACACACTCACATAGATGAAGTCCTTCAAGTAAGTTTTCTACAAACGGTTCTAAATATCCAACGGCTTGATCACTGTTATTACTGGCTCTCACTTGTTTCCAACTCCTCGCCGGAATTGTTACAGCTCTGTTTCTTGTTTTAACAGGAATCCTCTCTCCACTCAGGTTTTGTTTGATGGTCTATACTGAGGTGACAGATGCTGTAGATGGTAGTGAAGGAAACGCCCTGCGGAGATCAGTATCTACGTTAGAGTCACTATCACGGATGTATTCCTCAATCACATTGTAACCAATAATGGGATAATCCTTTGCCGCAGCTGATGTAACCAAAAATGGAGTAGTAATACATGTAACTTGATTTCCAATTGTCACTGCACACTCGACCCAACCACTGAAGTGAATGCTTGATCCATTAGCTGAAAGTACAGTTAAATCCTCACTCATAAGTTCTTTCAATGGCCTCACTCGGTCCTCTGGAAATGTATCCTTCCACCACTCTTCATGGACCAGAGACACTTGAGCTCCTGTGTCCCAGAGCGCCTGCACGCTATGGTGATTCAATTTGCAGTTAATCAGACAAGTTTTTCCAACTACTTTTGTTATCCTAGACCGGAAGCGAGGTGAAAGTCTATACACATGGCCAGTCACTGAACTGTTACTCTGTACTACAACACACGGAGAACTCTGGGACTTTTCATCCGGTTTTACTGCCTGTCCCGTGGCAGCAAACCGAGTCCAAGGTTGGTCCTGACGACGGGATCTTATCCTATTGCGGCATCCTCTGGAAAAATGTTCACTGCTGCTACAATGCCAACAATGGTTACAGGTAGGGGCATTGTTGTCTGAACATGTCCTACACTTCCTAGCCTGTACTTTCGTGACCTTTGTTGAGGTGACTTGGTGATTGCCTCACTTAGCTCATGGATCTATGTTCTCAACTCCTTGACTTCTAATGACAAGTTTCCTTCTTTAAAGTCTTTTTTCTTTTGCAGCTCAGGTGTTCCGCTTTCTTGCATGCAGGCGATTTGATATCCCTTTTTCTTTACCAGTTTGGCGGATCTTTCTTCTTCCTTCATCGTAACTTTGCTCATGAACTGGATAAGAATCACTTCCTGTCTGATGACTTTATTTGTTAGTCCGGTGTCCAAAGTACGGTAAAACACCTTGTCTACTAAGTTCTGTTCATATTTCACTTCTGCCTTTTCTTCCTTTGATGCAAAGAGAATTGTCTGTCTTAAATTTAAAGCACGCAACAAAAAGTCATTCGGTGATTCCTTATGATGTTGAGCAAGCTGACACAGTTCTGAGTATAATTCTGTAGCGGATTTTTCTTTATAGTGTGCTCTTAAAACCTGTCGCAGGGATGGTAGGGTTAGATATGACTTGCCCTCTAAGTAGCACCTCATCCCCGTGCCAACAGGAACAGCTCTGATGACAGCATCTGTTATCTCCACTGTTGAAAAACCCTTCTGGAATCCTGTTTCTATTTGTCGCACTAGAGAAACGAAAGAGAGTCCCTTCTGTAAATCTATCTGGCCATGAATCTTAAACTCCTTTCTAAAAGAAGTAACTGCAGACACAGTTGGTTTCACATCTGTCTTCAGAAAAAGATTTGAAATGTCTTTTGGTTCCGACTTTTCCACTTTAACCGTAGGCTTTCCCGATTTTACTTCTTCTGCAAACACTTCCAGAGCCAGAAGGGCAACTTGTCCCTTTGACTTATCTTTGAACTCTTCTCCTAGCCAGTTCTCCACTGCCTTGATGGCCTTGCTCCTTGTGTCTAGACCTTCCTTCTTCATGCCGACATCTTCACAAAACCGAAAGATGGCCTCCAGGGTCGCTAAACACAACATAGACCTCCCCTGCAGCAGACGATCTTCAAACTCTGGTGTCTCCATCCCGAACGAGGACCCAAAAGTGTAACTGGTTTCAAATGGAGTGAGTCTGACGTTGAGATTGAATACTGTTCGTTATTTCCATATCCTTCTCTGAAACAGGAGGAGGAGACAATGTAAAAACAAACGACGTTTTAATATTGGCTCTGACTCTTAAATACAAAAATTATAAGAAGTACATTCTTGAACACATTAATTTCATATATGACTAGAGACTGATACATGTATGTGGAAAGTAAACAGTTAACTTGTAATTTCAATGTAAACAAAAATATTGACTAGACATGTGACTTAATCTTTGGTAATCCTGAGACTTTAACTAATGAAACTCTATTGACACAATATGACTGACAAAATAATACTGACATCTTATGACACAAAATATCTCAACCACAGAGTAGCTACCTTAAACTTAATATAGACTGGATTACTATTAATAGTCACTGTGATCTGACAAACATAACTCTGAAATATTACACTAAGATATCGTACAACATCCAGTTGACCTGTACATTGCTATAATTATACTGATGGTAATGTAAACAATAACATGTGTATGGGCGCAGCCATCTTGGAAATACCTGGATGTAGAAAGTGCGGGAATCTTGACATTTCACTTTTACATCAACTACAACCTAACTGAACTTAATATTATGCTATTATTAATATTACCTATATGACTTCCACAAATCATAAAACTAAACATGAACTGACATAAATGTATGCATTTTAGCAATACACTGTAAAACTCTTCATCACGTGACCTAAAACACATGGTTTTGCACTGATCGCTTCGAAGACTAAATATGCACGATAAACCTCAAATGCATAAAAAATAAACATGTACATAATTAGCGAAGTATCTAAAATATCATCTTGTGCAACATCAATCACATCTAATATAAAATAATCTGATAATTAATACATGAAAAAGGAGGAGGAGACAATGTAAAAACAAATGACGTTTATTGGCTCCGACTTTTGAATACAAAAATTATCTCGTACCAGGAATCGTCGAAAACCATCCAACTGTGCTATATTGTTAAAGTGGTATACATTAAGAAATAATTGTCCCCCCTTATTTTTTACAGTATCACAGATATATTGTAATTTAACATCCCTCCTTTAACACCCCTTTTTCTGTTGAAAATCATGAAAGTTTTTGAGGAAGGTCTGGAAATATTTATTACAGAACACGTTTGAAAAAGAAATAGGCTATAGCAATATCATGTTTACTGCCAATTTTATTCATAAAACCGGCTTTACCCTATAACTTTTGAATATATCAACCTAAACCACGTGTCACAAAAATATTAGTAGGGGTGACTTATTTTCTAATTGATGTTATTGGGTGTGGGGAGGAAGTGGAACCAGTCAATAAAAATTCAAACTCTTCCACGACACCAGACTCCAACTCTGGAATTTCCAGAATTTTGAGTTCTGTCTACAATTTGTAATGATCATGCTTTTATTTTTTGCTTAAACATTTATCTGTGGTCACTGTATTAACCCTTTCATTAAATATCTTCGACATTTATTTTCGAATATTTGTTTTGAAAATAGGATCGGAAGTGTGAGTGTGTCATACAAGCCGTTTAAAAAGCCTATATTTCATGCTCTAAAATAAATTATCATTATTTTTCAATGGAAATACATATTTATCTTCATTCATTAACGTTTATAATCATAAAGAAAATAATTTAACTATTTTTTTCTTCGTGCGATCCATTTTTCCAATTTTTTTTAAATTAGAAATATTAGAAAAAGTAAATAAGCTGATCATTGATAAAAAAAAATGATATCAGTATTTTCACATCTTTTTTAATTTGACTTTAACGTAGACATATTCAGTATAAAAAAGACATGACATTCTATTGGCACCCCCGTGTGCTCCGTAACATGATCAGGAGACATCGCAGTTTGTAAATAAAAAACTAAAAATTACTATGAAAAACGTATTAAGTATTTGTTTCAGCTCTTTTGGAAACTAAACATATATTGTTCTCTCTGAAAAGGTCATTGTTTCAATAAAAAAAAGCAAAATGATGACTTTGAACGAGAAGCTTGTTATCCTTGCTTCATCAACTTTCTTGTTAAAAGATTGCTTCGTTTAAGAAATTGTCCTTAGATCATGCTTTCGAGTATCGAATGAACAAGAAGACATAAATCTTATATGCTGGTGATAAGGGTTTCTTGCAAGTAAGGGAAATCATCACGCTTATGATAAAGCTTGATAATTTGGTTTTAATATAATGTCAATGTCATTAAAATATTCAAACATGAAACAGAATTCATTTAGGAATTTTTTTTTCAATAATCTTTTTTATTTATAGAAATCATAGCATCAAATGCACAGCCATCTATTAGAGAACCTCTTTTTTAAGTATAAACTGTATTGTTGTGGCGTATTTTTTAAAACCAAATAATAGCAGTCTGATATAAGCATAATTTTTTGTTTAAATTATTTGTCTTTATACTGAATTGTTCACATTCAAATAAACACCTGATCTTGGCACAGAAATGAATTCAAAATTTAAAAAGCATTACAAGTACCCTACCTTTCTTTTATATGTATTTACAAATATTTGTGATACATAGGATAATAGAATTGGCACTTAAACATCTTTAATAAGTTTAAATATCATCAAAACATAGATGCTAAAAATGATTAAATTGGAGATAAAATTGAGAGAAATATATTTAATAATACCTATCATTTACCATTTATCTAAAAAAAAAAAACAATAATGAAAATAAAATAAATATTGATTAAAAAAATTGACACACGTTAATCTAAATTGAAATGAAACGGAATTATTTTAAAATATTTATTTCATTTTTTTTTTTCATTCAATGCATAAACGGAATTTTAAAGTATATTTTTAT
Source organism: Saccostrea glomerata (assembly GCA_003671525.1). NCBI lineage: Eukaryota > Metazoa > Mollusca > Bivalvia > Ostreida > Ostreidae > Saccostrea > Saccostrea glomerata. Next base: position 44,475 of record PRKT01001529.1, read on the forward strand.
AACCTTTATCAGTGGTTAATATAGAATAGACTATAGGACAAGTGTACTTAATTTCTTTTGTTCCCTCCCTCCTATGGCATCATATATGAAAGTGAAATCGTTCCGGAAGAATGGTTTTGGTAAAAAAAGGCGATCCTACAAAGCTTGAAAATCATCGCACTATTACTTTACGTGAGGTCAACATTACTGCTTCATCGCCAAAGATTTCAACTCATTACCGCTACACTTTTCAACTTTTCCACCAATTATTACCTCTACTTTTTTGGGGTCGAACACAACTGTTTAACCGCTACATAATTTATTAGCCAATACATATTAGCATACATATTGAACTATAGCCATGTTAAGCAATGTTAGGTACGGAATATGATTTCCAATCCACAGAACTCACTCACTATGTAGTGAAGTGCAAATTCGATTTAAATTCTAATAATCAGAAAGAATGTGAAGACTGTGGGTTTTATTTTTGAGCTATATTTTATTATGCCCCCCTTCGAAGAAGAGATGGCATATTGCTCTGCTGCTGTCTGTCGGTCCGTCGGTCGGTGGTTCGGTCTGTCGGTCGGTCTGTCAGTCCACTTAGTTTCCGTTCATTTTATTTGCAACCGTTGCAGATACTGAAATTAAATTTGATATACAGCTATATCACATGAATATCTAGGTCGAGTTCTGTTAAGATTACGATCGCACAATTTTTGACCAAGTTATGCCCCATGGACTTAGAAAAATTCCAATCATTTGCAGTTTCCGTTCATTTTCTTTGCAACTGTTGTACATACTAAAATGAAATTTGGTATACAGATATATCTCGTGAATATCTAAGGCAAGTTGTATTTTTGATACAATCGCACCATTTTTGACAGAGTTATGCCCCTTGAACTTAGAAAAATTTCAATTATTTGCAGTTTCCATACATTTCCTTTGCAACCATTGCACATACTAAAATTTAGCGTACAGATTTATCAGAGGAATATATAAGCCAAGTTCTATTTTGGGTATGATCGCACCATTTTTTTTACAGAATTATGCCCCTAGGACTTAGAAAAAAGTTTCCGTTCATTCTTTTCAAACCGTTGCAAATTCTGAGATGAAATTTAGTATACAGATTTATGAGATGAATATCTAGGTTATATTTTGGTTTGGATACCATTGCACAATTTTTGACAGAGTTATGCCCCTTGCAAAATTCCAATCATTTGCAGTTTCCTTTCATTTCTTCGCAGAGGTTGCACATACTAAAATGAAATTTGGTATACAGATTTATCTGCTGACTACCCTGGTCAAGTTCTGTTTTGGGTACATGTACAATCACGCCGTTTTTGACAGAGCTATGCCCTTTCGGACTTGGAAAAATTCCAATATGGGGGATGGGGGCACAAATGTTTTACAAACATCTCTTGTTTCATTTTAAAATTATAAAAATGTTTTATGAAATAAAATTGAAATTTAATATAAAATGAAATTAAAAAGTATCCTGATCAAGTCCTATATATTTTCATTTCCCCGTGGTGATAAAATAAAAAACCTTAAATAAGGTCAATCGTCAAGGTTAGGGGATCAGAAACCATAGCATTCTCGGTTATATCTTGTCACTGGTAATGCACTTGTCAAATATTTCTTCTCAATATATTTATAAGGAACACGATGTGTTTGAGAAACACTGTTGCCCCGTGTGGCAACATAGAAAAGATGAAAATTTACTTAAGTGAGAATTAAATATATTATTACCCAAAGTAAGATCTTCTAACAAGAAAAACAATTGTGAAATACTAAAGCCCTAGAACCCCCTGTTCAAAAGTTATGGCCAAGTATAAGTCTTTGAAAGGTAGGTCAAACCCCAAACAGGATCAAGGTAAGGTACAATTTTGTGGTACCTAATGGTATTGTCACAATATAAACGCATAGGAATTATGAATTCATAGCCCCATTGATCAAAAGTTATGAGTTAGGTTAAAGTTCTTTGTGACGAATGGACAGACAGACTGACAGACGAACAGACAAATGAGATTTAATGTTCGCTAGCTTTTGTGAAAGCGGAAGACAACAAAAGTTTTTAATATATTTTCCTGTAAAATTTTATTACAAAATTAAGTCGTGAAATATTACAGAAAGATATGGAAATAACGAACAGTATTCAATCTCAACGTCCATTAAACAAATATACAAAATAAGAGCAGAGCAAACACGGACCTCCGAAACATCAGAGGTGGGATCAGGTGCCATGGAGGAGTAAGCATCCCCTGCCGACCGGTCACACCCGCCGTGTGCTCGTTGTCATAATCAAGAAATAACGGAAAAAAAATCCGTTGTCAATTCAGTGCATAACTAATGGACTAACAATTGGTATGAAAAACGTCAGTCAGCATTTCATTCAATGATAAATTGTATTTGCTGACAAGGTCATTGTATCGACCATAGAATTTACGAAATGATGACTTTAAACGAGACTGTTGATATTCTTGTTTCATCAACTTGCTTGTCAATAATTTACCTCGTTTAAGAAATTGTTCATACGTAGAGCATGCTCTTGCGTATCGAATCAACTGAGATATAAATATTCCGTATGCAGGTGATGAAGGTATATTGCTGCATAAGTAAGGGAAGTTGACGATAGAAAAGTTAAAGTCATCACGTTTATCATATAGCTTGGTTGTTAGATTACCATTAGTGTCCTTTTCAAGTAAAATATCCAAGTATGAGGCAGAAGTGTCGGACTCTGTGGTATCTTTTATCTCAAGCTCCCCAGGATATATCGTGTCGACGTAGGAATGGAAATTATCATTATTAATTGACAATACGTCGTCGATATATCTAAATGTCGAGTTGAAGGCCACAGCAAGTGTTTTCTTCTTTTCACGTAAAAGATTTTGCATAAATTCTGCTTCATATGAATATAAAAATAAGTCTGCTAATAACGGAGCGCAATTTGTACAAATGAGAATTCCAATAGATTGTTGGAATACCTGGTCTCCAAAAACCACATAGATATTGTCAATCAGAAACTGAAGCATCTTCTTAAATATCAACTTCAAATCCGTGTCTATGCATCTTTACGGTTATCCGATCCTCAGGTTCTGAAAATCAGGCATTGAGTAATTGAAAATGCTTACAAAGATGTCTCTAAATAATCAAATTAAAATGTATTTACCTACATTTATTTCTTGAAAATTCATCTTTAAATTTAATCATATTATATAGGGAAAATTAGTAAATCTCGAATAATTTTTCGGGAAATGCGATTTGAACTACCTACTGCATAATTTTTAATTGATAATTGATCAAGAAAAAGATTTTAAGAATAAAAATCATAGGTATCCTGGCTTTTAAAGAAAATTGCATTAATTTTACAATTATTTGGACTTTACACTCTCCTTCTTACTTCCATTGTTTCATAATGCATAGTGTATGAAGTGTTTCCTTTCAAAGAAAACACTGTAAATCACTTCTTATTTCAAATCATGCATATAAACATAAGTAACTAAGGCTAATTTAAAATAAAAATGATTTTTTTTAAATATGCAACTTTTACTTCATAATATGAGGTACAAATGTCAACTTTTTGAATAACGTTTGTTAAAACTTTAAAGAGCATTGAATCATACGTAGACGCATAAAATGAAAATTGTTGCATTAAAAAATTTCAATTTCAAGCCTTATTTTAATACTTTTTGAATTAAATTATAAATTAAAGAGTTATCCTTCCTGGCTGAGGATCGTATATCCTTAAAGAGCGTTTCTTTACACCGGTCTAAAGTTGGGCCAAAATTTTACGTCTACTTATGGGTAAGAGTAGTATGTCGGATGCAAGCATAAAGAATGGCGACAGTGTTACGGATAAAAAAACGTCCTTCCATAAGGAGAGAGGGAATCATTCGAGACCGCAGTAATGTTTCAAAAACTTGAGATGATCTAAACACATGTAGCAGTATTGAAGCGCACTCAACTTTACTAGGGTTGCTTAAGAAAAGTATTTACGAGCATTTTAAGGTAGTACAAAACACCCCTGGATTCCATTTTAACTAATTCCTTAAAAAGTATTGGAGAATAAAAGAATATTATTACTATATTGACAATTATGAACGACGCAGTACAGTTAAGGTGCGCAATGGAAATATCGGCTAAATTTTGTATCTAAAAATGTATTCGTAATCGGGATGGCGATTATTTTTAGTACATTATTTATATCGGATAAATGTAATTATGATTTATAACTACATATCGGGGACGATTATATTTTCTATTTAGACTAGTCACGTGATGTGGCAGTCACGCGAATTTAGCACATTGACTTGAAGTATTGATGTTACATATAAATATCATTAGTGCAAGGGCATAACCAAATAAAATTTCTTAGTTTAGTATATAAATATTTTCAAAACGCATTGTAGTTTCTAAAAAGTGCTGCGATCCTGTCTAAATTCTGCAATTCCAGTGTTAAAATTATACTTTTATGACCGAATGCTATATTTTTTGCTGGTCAGCGGCATGAAATATTGATATAATTAATTAAATTATTTTTAAGATTTCATCAGGATCGCAGCACTTTTCAGATACCTTATTAGTTCTATAGTTGAAATGCAAAAGCTTACTTTGATGCATAGAGTGTATGCCCTTGCACTAGATCGAGTTAGTAAAGCCCCCACATTACCCTCCGATGTACTTGCATACAAATATACGGCAGTGTCAATTAAATACGTAATGTTCAGAAAATATTTAAATAAAATAGCGAAGAAGACATTAAACTCAAGTTATTGTCCCATAGAATATCTGTAAGTAATATTTTATTTAATATAGAAAATACATTTTTTGTTGAGAAAATATTACTTGATCTGTCTCTCACTGCATACAAACTACGTCACGTTGTAAGAAATGACGTCATATTGACAAGTGTATTGCGATCAGTGACTTGTTAATAACTTGTTATGTGGGATTAAACTAACGACAAAACAACACGCTGTAGTAAGTTTTTATGTGGTTTGATGATATCTTAAGAAAAATAAGTTATGGTATTTTATGTCATATTTTGGGAAAAAATCAGAGAATCCTATATGTTGGTCAATCAACAGCTTACATTTCGGAATGTGTTTACGCTATCTAAGTGCAATAAACAACCATGCAATAGAACTATTATAAAATCAGTATAATTTTAATTTCATAAATAGTAGAGGGCGGAATTTTGGAAATATATATGAGGAGTCTCAATTCTTCATGTGCTATAAGGTTCAGCGTCATACCAAGAGGTCAAAGGTAAAAAAATTTTGACGTCATCTACCAAATCTTTTAGTTTTTTTCGCCATTGATTTTTTTTAATCACCAAAATATACACTTACTCAAAAGTTAAGGACCACTAAATTTGATATAAAAATTGAAAGTAAAAAAAATATTTTTGATTGCATAAATCCAGTATTACTAGTCAATCGAAAGTTTATTTATTATTTGTATTGATGTTACATCGATATCTTTATTCAAATACTTGTAAAACCGGTTTCTTCAAGGTTACCAATGCGTGTTCCAACAATGCAGTTTTCAACTGTATTCACATCGTTGTTCGCATAAGCTTAATTGATAGAAAAAAAAAATGTTATAAGTTGGTGCAATCATGCCTCGTCGAAAACTATCGGATGCTGAACGCTGGCAGATCATTGCAATGGTAAAAAAATGGATTGACGTATAGAAGGGTTGGCGCACACCTTAATGTCAGTCATAATGTAATATTGCGTCTTGTACAGCGCTTGAGAAGAACTGGGGCTGTGGAAGAAGCCACAAGATCTGGAAGACCTCGAAAGACTACAGAAAGGGAATATAGACTTCTAAAAAGACTAACTAAACAGATTCTTTTTGATACTGCAAACACGCTGAGAAGCAAATGGAACACCCAAACTAGAATCAGCAGAAGCACAGTTAACAGAAGGTTAAACAAGGAACGGATGAGATTATGTCGGCCAATTAAACGTCCATTCTTATCCCAGAGACACAAAAAAGCAAGATTACAATGGGTACGACAGCATAGGAGGTGGAACATTCGGTCCTGGCAGAGGATACATTGGTCAGATGAAATTCGATTCTTGCTTCACCCGGTAGACGGCAGGGGTAGGGTATGAAGACACCCAAATTCTGCATACAAACAACAATATGTATTGGGAACAAAGGCCTTTGGTGGAGGCGGAGTGACAGTGTAGGGATGTTTCTCTTTGCGTTGTAAACTGGAGCTACACATTCTTGATGGTACATTGACTGCTCAAAAGTACAAAGACTACATCCTAAGCCCATTGGTTGTGCCTCATTTCGATGATCATTCATTAGCAAGTCATCCTTTACTAATGGATAAACAGAGCTAGACCTCATCGGGCCCGAATAATTAAAGACTATCTTCGCCAAGAAGCCTTTGAAACTATGCCCTGGCCTGCCATGTCCCCAGATATGAACCAAATTGAACATGTGTGCGATAATCTTGGTCGTAGAATTAATCAGAGGACACCAAGATGTGAAAACCTATAGGAATTAAGAGACGCTCTAATTCAGGAGTGGAGACAGTTCCCCCCAAACCGCCTTAGACGACTTGTCCACAGTATGAGAAGGCGTGTAAAAGAACTGAACAAAAGTCGTGGTGGATAAACACGTTATTAAATATTTATGCTTAAAAATGTTGAAAATTGATGACTCTTTAAGTATCGGTAAAGTTTAACATACTTATTGCTAGTAACTTTTGTCAACAACAAATTAATGTGAAACTTTAAATTCTGCTTTTTTTACTTGTATTATTTCCATTGAAAAATTATAATGTGAATAAAACACTTTAAGTTATCAGATGATTTCGAAACATTCATTGACTAAAGAAAGTACAGATCTACTCATATTTTAAACCAAAAATTGAATAATTAATTTGATTGGTCTAAGAAAAGGAAATGTTTAAAGAATTTTTACAGAACGATTACTAGTCCCTAACTTTTGAGTAAGTGTATATCATAAACATTTTGGATAATTTTCATTATTTATAGCTCTACTGGTTGGAAACGCGATAGTAATTCGTCCGTCGTCCGTCTGTCTGTCCGTCCGTCTGTAAACAATTTTTCAAAATGTTTTCCTCCTACAGTTTTGGCCTGATTTCGATGTAACTTGGCCCACAAGTAGACTACCCTCTGATACAAAATTCTGTGTATCGGTTTTTGATTTCCATGAATGGTGTTGCCGTGGATACCAAAAATAGACATTTTTGTGAAATTCTTTTAAAATGCGACTTCTCCTACAGTTTTGGTCTGATTTCAATATGACATGGCACATAAGAAGTCTACACTGATTCATAAATCTGTATATCGGTTTTTCATATACATGTAGATGAATGGTCTTACCGTGGTTACTAAAAATAAAAATTTCTGTGAGTTATCTCCTCCTAGTTCTATAAAATTTCATTCAAAGCTACGCCTACAGTTATAATCTTATTGCGATCTTGCCACAAAAAGATACTTTATCAAGGGTCATTATTCTATTTATTGCTAAACGTTTTATGTCCCAAATGCTACTTTTCCCCTCCTTTATCATAAGTACAAACTAGTAGAGCTACAGTCTCGATAGATACTTCTGGTTATACTTTTTTCTGGGATCAATTTTAATCATCTTGATATTTTTCTTTTACAAAAATTGAATTGTATGTTTTTGTTACGAAAACCTAAATGGTAGGATATTAACATGTGAATTTTCAATTCCGACGCTATGTATTTTCTATTTTTACCTAATATTTTACTCAAATGATCCAGTATCAATATAACTTACTGGGTCAAAGCAACAAAACGGTTCTTTTTTTTTATATAAAAATTATATAACACGAATTTACAATAGATCGATTGATAATTCTAAAATAAAGCTAGTTCTCAAGTCGAAAATCTGATTTTACGATTTTCTTACAGGTGTCTGATAGGCATGTGGGCAAAAAATGTGTTTGAATTTCAGAAAAAAATGAATTTGAGGAACAATTTGGCACATCTATCATGTCCTACCTAAAAGAGGAGGTGGAAATGAAATAAATCTTCTTCTAGAAAGAAGGATGACAAACAGCATTCAATTTCAAATCCAGAGCAAACACGGACCCCACACATCAGAGGTGGGATCAGGTGCCATGGAGGAGTGAGCATCCCCTGCTGACTGGTCACACTCGCTGTGTGCTCATAGCATGATCATTAAATAACGGAAAAATCCGTCGTCAATTCAGTGTATAAATGATGGACTAACAATTAGTATGAAAAACGTCAGTCAGCAGTCAGAGATCTTAAAACGCGTGATTTGCAATTTGCTGTATGCCAACAAATATGTTTACTCCCTGAACCTTGATCGATATCTTAAATATTCAGTTCTGTGCTTATAAGAAAAGAAACACACACAACAGGTTCCTTTCCGTTTCGCTAAATACCGTTATCCAATACAATATTAGTACTTTGCGAAACGAAACGGAACTACAATATCAAGCTTGGGTTTCAAAACTCTGTAAATGAACGACGTGAGATAAGTTTTGTGCCCTGTAAGGATTTAAATTGAAAAGTCATGCTCAGCAAGAAAATTAATTTGACGACAGTCCAAAAAAATCTTGTTTTCTTTACATTCAATCAAATAAACTGTTGATTTTGGTAAATTTTGTGATCTCAAATTGTCCGAAAATCAAATGGTTTTTAGGAAAGGTTATTCTACACTAGATCACATCCTTACATTACAATTTTTATCTAATATACCCAGTATTATTGCAAAGAAAGAGAAAAATATTTTGCGCTTTCACTGATTTTAATGTAACCGAGCAGTAACAAGACCAGGTCACGTTTCAATCTTTATTAAATAGCAATAGACGACAATGGCATGTGTCTATGAAAAAAATATACATAAATGATAACTTCAAATAGAATGAAAAATAACAAATTAAGAGAAAAATAACAAATATGAAAAAGAAAAGTGTTTCAAAAGCAAATATCTTTACGGATAGCACGGCCTCGAGGAATTGTGACCTTGAAAACTGGCTGGCGAGACAAGTAATTTCAATCGAACATGAGTATTTATACCCAAATCTACTGTGCAAATGGATTGAGTTGATTTAAAAAATACGCCAGTCAGGAATACGATAGCAAAAGAAATTTCGACAAAACCTATACAAAATTTAAGAATCATACTCACTTAATTACAGTAATCGAATGAGAAATAAGTTTGCAAAAGTGAGCACGGTATAATCCTTAATAAATATATGAAATAAAATATGTAATTGTTTGGTCATATTAATCATGATTTTAATCAAGCCTTTGATATTGTGTGGCAAAACGGGCTCTTGACAAGTTACTTATTAGTGGGATACGTGGCAAATATTTACGATAACATGTATTCAAAATATGTAGAAAGGTGTTAAATATATGGTAAAATTGAACGTTATTTTGACAGATTTATTTTTTTGTTATGTCGGTGTAAGTTAGGGAGAAAAATATTTCTCCTTTTTATTTTCAATATTTATACATTGTAAATTGAAGATATTTTATTGACAAGAATGTTGTAGGCTTATAATACAAAATATAACAAATGCTATTGAGAATGAACTGCTAATGTATTTCAAACTATTGGTAATCTTTGTTTGGAAATCTTTATTAAGAAGCACAAAATGTTATATACGGCATTGAAAGAAAAATTTTACAATTCAAATTATCAAATGGCTTATTTTATGTAAACAATTTTACATTAGAATGTGTGTAAGAGTCTTTGTAAAGCACATTTAAACTACTTTTAATTAATTCACTTCCGTGATAGATATTAAAAAATCGTCTCATTATACACAATCTTAACACGTCAATAGTTTTTTGATACTTTTATTTTGTGTTGATTGACAAAATTTGGTTCTCATACCTATGGTCACTCTCTGCCACAAAATTAAAAAGGTATAGTGGTCGGTGCAATAGACAATAGGTGTCATTACTGTGTACCCCGTGTCACGGGTATACAATCAATGACTTTGAAGTTCTTTCATAATCATTTTAGGGTTTTGAAAACCAATTTCTTTTCAATTAAAACAAAGTAAAAATATGAAATTGCAATCGACAAATTAAAATTGTGCATAATGTGGCAATTATTTTGATATCCTTCATGGACGAAAAAAAAATGAAAGTCGTTTGAATATGCGTTAAAAATACTTTGTAGCAGATTTTAGGATAAAAATCAATTTTGGGGGATATACGAGGGTTGTCCCAAAATTTCGTAGACTGAGCTCATATCTTTTAAAAAAAATGTATCGTTATAAAATTTTCAGGGTCGATTTTTATCACGTTTACTTAAAAACTTTTTGGGTAATAACATTAAAAGTGATATAGTTCTCGGCTCAGGTGGAGAGTACGGACAAAGTAGTTCGGCGCAATAATTTATATTTGTATATTCATACGCATATTTCGGTCTTAAAGTATATGTGTACAAAAGAGGTAGAGAGGTAAACAGCTGGTTGACGGTAGGTAGACAGGTAGACGGGTCGGCAGGTAGATGGGTCGGGATTAGCAGGTAGACGGTTCGGCAGGTAGACAGGTCGGCAGGTAGACAGATCGTCAAGTAGACGGATTGGCAGGTAGATAGGTCGGAAGGTAGACGCGTCGGCAGTCAGACAGGTCGGCAGGTATGCGGATCGAGTGGTAGACAGGTCGGCCATCAGGGCTCAAGTGGAGAGTAGAATAATGTGAGAAGACTAATCCAAATCTCTCAGATGGATGCGAGACTCACCCTAATCAGTAGAATAATGTGCGAGGACTAACCCTTATCTCTCGGATGGATACAAGACTAACCCTAACCAGTCGAATAATGTGAGAAGTCTTACCCTAATTTCTCGGATGGATGCGAGACTAACCCTAATCAGGCGAATAATGCGCGAGGACTAAACAGAAACTGCTTAGCTGTCGACCTGTCGACTTCTCTACCTGCCGACCTGTCTACCTGCCGACATGTGACGGACCTGCCGACCTGTATATTAGCAAATGTTTACCTGCCGACCTGTCGACTTCTCTACCTGCCGACCTGTCTACCTGCCGACTTGTGACGGACCTGCCGACCTGTCTACCTGCCGACATGTGACGGACCTGCCGACCTGTATATTAACAAATGTTTACCTGCCGACTTGTGACGGACCTGCCGACCTGTATATTAGCAAGTGTTTTTATGCCGAACAAAATACGGTATTAGCAATAATTCGCCGAAAATAATACGATAATTTAATCATCTGTGTGTTATTGTTTGATGTTATGCATTGAAATAACGAAGATGCGAAGTAAATTCTACAGGTACAAAAATGACGTAATTCTTAACTATGACGTCTCTGATATGCGCTAAACATCGAATGGTCGTGCAAAATCGTTAAATTATGCTGAAAATGAGTAATCTTTGCTGTAATAAGACCTTTTCACATGCAACAACCACTTTTATGAACCGTATATGAGTTCATCATTACATATCTCAGACACACCATTAAAATAGTGTTGGTTGTCACCTGTGATCAATATGAATTTTGCAAAAGTTAACGTACGGAAAAAGATATTCTACCTACGCAATTTTTCTGATATCGATGTTTATGACGCTTAATTTACACAAAAAGAGATTTTTTAATTTCAACTTGCATCACTGGACAAAGTAAACTATAAATACCCCTAAATATAAATAAAATATTTTGAAAACAAAGTTTAAATTGTAGTTAAAGATGCCGCTTATGCTTTTTGTACATCGTATAAATTTACATACTCGTATATAGTGTCCGTCGGCTGTACATGTAGCATTGAATTACAGCACAAAAATATCATTCCCAAAATATAGCACAATATTTTTAAATCTAATTATCAGTAGTAATCAAAAAATCTGTGATACATGTACCTCAGTATAATTATATTTTCCTTTACGAGCCTTACTCAATAATAATAGCACAATATAGCGCATACAATTTCAAATGTTTATTTATTATATTTTTTTTTGCAAATATTTTCTGCAGATTTTTTTTTTGAAAGATAGATTAAGTATCAATAGACATTGAACATTAATGCGTAGGTTTACCCCCCCCCCCCCCCCCCCTTTCCACAGACACGTTACAGTTTATGTTTAAATTGATTAAATTGGGAAAGTGGTGTTGTTTGGAAAACATCTTGGTACTG
>PRKT01001529.1:57036-72700 GCA_003671525.1 Saccostrea glomerata
TCCCCCCCCCCCCCCCCCCCACACACTCACCTTAACGAAATAATTTTTTCGTGTTTTGACAATGGACATAACCTTTTTTTCTTGCTTGTCAGTTTTTTTTTTTGGGGGGGGGCAAAATTTTTTTCTTACACTTAACCCCCGCCCCCACTATTAATTTGCTTTCGACGCCGATGCAGAGTCATTCATTACATGTTTACAGAAATATATATATATTTAGAAGCCAGTGGTTATTTGGTTAACAAAGATCTACAATGATGCGCATCTTAGTAGCATTTTGAAATTTATCTGACATTGTTCAGCGACATTCAGCAGCTTCTGACTTGTGATCAAGCTAAGTACTCCCCTACCCTTCATTCTTGGATTTTCAGATTTTTTAGAGATTGTACGAAGGAAAGCAGATCGTCTTCGAAAGTTGTCGGCAATAAAATAAGTGTTTGGACACGTTTTGTTTTCTTCTTTCCTGTGAAAAAAATCTGAGTGTGCTTCAAAAGCTGTTCAATTAAGCCATGAAATTAGCGATATCTGTAAACAGTACGTCTTTTATATACACAGATACATGTAAGTGTATTTCACACTTAAATCCAGGTAAATCCGTTATTTCCGAGACAATCACAATTGAATTTCTTAATTTGTGATCATGAACTTCATGTAGAAAAACTAACATCTATTTTTTTTTTAAAAATATTTTCACTATCTTTAGTTACCAATTATTAATACACGTTTATGTATGATAAAATCCCATCACACCATATCATTATTCATTTTGTACTATAGAAATAGTATGGTGTATATTGGGACATACAAGGAATTACATGTAGACTTAGAAAAGCCAATTTACCACTGCTAAAGAAGCTAACAACTCATTTTTTTTCTGTCAAAAAAAATTAACATAGGCACGTGGCAACAGGGGAGGGGGGGGGGGGGGGGTCCAAAGGTGATTTACTATTGGAAAATTTTCTTTGATAGGCCGGTTGCCCCCCCCCCTCCCCCTCCACTTTTTGTTACAGTACAGTGAATTAAGGGTAAAGTACATATAGTATATGTAGTATTAAAAAACTGGTACTAAAGAAGTGGCCTCTACACCCCCTTTCCCCTCTGAAACATGACTTTCGAGTTTGGGAAATCGCCCCCCCCCCCCCATTTTTTCATGTTTTTTATTTTCATTAATTTTTTGTTTTTGCTTGTCTATGGTGGCATATTTCTGCCCCTTGTGTGTAAGTTATTTTTCTATCAAATTTGTCGACATGCAAGATAGATATGTTGACAGGCAAGATAGTTATGTCAACATGCAACATAACTATGTTGACTTGCAAGAAATTTGCAATCAAATAAATATTATAAAATATCTTCAAAAATCTCAAATAAGGCCCACATGTGACATCAAACATGCTAGATGCTACTTATTTATGTTAACATGCAAGAAAGATATGTTGACATGCAACTTAGTTATGTCGACATTCAACTTAGTTATGTTGACATGTAACTTATTCATGTCGACATGCATCTTAGTTATGTTGACATGCGAGATAAATATGTCGACATGCAAATTATTTATGTTGACATGCAACTTATTTATGTTAACAGGCAAGATGAATATGTTGACATGCAACTTAGTTATGTTAACATGCGAAATATTCATATCGACATGCAAATTATAAGTTGCATCTCAACATATGTATCTCGCATGTCGACATAACTAAGTTGCATGTCGACATGAATAAGTTGCATGTCAACATAAATAAGTTGCATGTCAACATAAATTAGTTGCATGTCGAGATAAGTAAGTTGCATGTCGACATAAGTAAGGTGCATGTCAACATGAATAAGTTGAACATATCTAAGTTGCATGTCAACATATTTATTTTGCATGTTAACATAAATAAGTAGCATCGAGCATGTTTTATGTCACATGTGGGCCATATTTGAGATTTTTGAAGATTTTTTATAATTCTTTTTTATTGCAATTTTTTGCATGTCAACATATTTATGTTTCATGTTGACATAGCTATCTTGCATGTCAACAAATCCATCTTGCATGTTGACATATTTGATGGAAAAATAACTTGCACACAAGGGGCAGAAATATGCCACCATACTTGTCAACTTTTTCAGGTAAGTTATTTTTTTATTTTTGACTGCCCCCTCCCCCCTCACTTAAAAAAAAACGATGCTACGTCACTGCAACATTTTAAGAAAAGGTATTTTTATGGGGGAGCGTGGTGTCATGGGGCAACTTATGAAATACCCGTGTTTCCCGGGTAGGGGCGTGCAGATTGTTCTTTGTTTTGTTTTTGTTTTTTTGTGTGCTTTCTTGCTCATTTTAATTCATTAACATTCATTTCTGTTGAAAATGACTGAGAATACTTTTCATGGACCAATACATTTAACATTTTTAGTATATACTTTACACATAGGAAATTCCTGTCTGTATTGTATTGTAAATTAACCCATTAGATTCTTTTTTTTATTGCGAGAATCATAATTAAGTATATACGTTCAATTGTTCGAAAAGTAAAGACACAAGAAAGTTTTGATTTTTTATTTTTAAATTGCTACATTTATCTACCAAGCAAAGAAATTTTGCGATAAATGAAAAAAGGGTAAGTGTTACTACCAACTTCAATAATTTGATCCTAATAAGAATAGGCGAAAACGAAATAAAGAAACGTTTTTGGAAATTCGGATAAATGTTTGTCATCGGCTGCTATAGGAGGTGGGGATTCTGAAAAAAAAAATTAACGAGCGATTATATTTATCCAACATTATTGTCAACATGTTTTGAATATGTAAACATACATAAAACTAGATTTAAAACTCGTTGCGAGCAACGATAGGTCTTCCGTCCGATTCCGAAAGAAAAGGTAAAATGGAGCTGAAAAAAAAAATTGAAAACAAGGGGGGTTGAACGCAAGTCGCCAGCATGAAATTCCAACGCTCTAAATATTACGAAATTGGGACCTCTACTCTTGATCCACTTGTACATGTATTCACAAAACAGTGCTTCTCTCCTAAAATTATCAAAGGCGGGTCACTATTCAAATTTTAGCGCCAAACGCCACGAGTTAATCTATGCGTCTTTCTTTTGGAATGTTCTATTGAATAGGTGTAATGCTTCAATGAAATTTAAATAAAAAAGAACGTTCCTCTAGCCTACGTTTCGAAGTTTAAATATTATATTTAACACATTTTACAAATTCCATATTGTATATATGCATTTAACACTAAGGCGATTAAACGGTTATAAATATTTTTTCAATTTCCTGTTTATCTCCAAAGTGAACTTTCCCGATTAGTTCATCGAAAAAGGTTGAAACGTTTCGCCGAAAAACATGGCCTGCCTTACATTTACAACGGTCAAGGAATCACTTATTATTAATGCTCAATAAATTGAATCATGTCTTTGAGACAAGAATGCTAAAATAAACTCCATGAAGCGATCTTTAAAAAAATTGTTTCCTTATCTTTGTCTTATTTATAAGTTAAATATGACACGAGTGTGCATAAAAAAAGTGGTTAAGATTTATACTTGATGTTGATATGATTGATTTTCTTTTTTGATAAAGTATTATTTATAAGTATAATTTAAGATATGTTTTCCGTGGTGCACAAAAGATATTAGGTATCGAATTTCATCTGCACATTTAGTCTTTTCTTTTCTACTTTGAGAACCAGCCAAAACCAATTATAGAAGATGTTAGTTTGACACAGAACTGCAACGTAACTACGGCGTGACAATCCAAGTATTCCATTACATTTCATTTATCCTTATGTTACTTTCATTCAAGCAAACGCTCGGCTGACTCCGTAAACCCCTATTGCGAAATGTCGGCGTTGACAGAGACAGCCGCCATTTTGGATCCGCTTCAGATTTTTGAATGCTAATATCTAGAGTCTAGATTGATCAATATTCAAACAAATTATATAGTAAGCATTATAAGAAGGGTTTCTATTAACATGCCAAAAATAAATGAAAAATACTGAAAAACAAAAAAGTTAGAAAATACGATTTTTTTTAATTTGCATCTTGTAACGACCGGAAGTACTGACGGCACACGAAAGAACGATTCTGCCAAAACGTCATGATCTATCATCTCCAATAAGTCTCCAGTTCGTATCCTACGCCATTTTCGATAAAAGTGCGCGACAAAATCGCATTTTAAAATCAGGAAATTGTCCATAACTTGGCACCAGAAGGTAATTTTAAAAAATTCTTTACGGATGTAACAACTTCATATAATGACACATATTTTGTGAAAGTTTCATGAAAAACTGCTGAATAGTTTTCGAGAAATCGCCTGCACAAAATTTTGTCAAAAAAGAATAATAATAACTAGAAACTCTTGTTGCTACAGCAACAAAGAAGGTCTTCCGTTCTCCTCTATTAATCTGTATGCAGGATGTTTTTTTTTTCTATTTTAAAAAAGAAAGACATAAATAATAAACTAATAGACTTATTGTTCAGTGAATAATTATTGGCCTTTCCACCTTTTTAAGTATTTCAATATCATTTGGGCTAAAAAAAGAAGAAGAAAAAAAGCAAGAAAATAAATAAAACAACAAAATTCTCATTTCTGTACTAGGATTTTAGATCGGGATCGCAGTTGATATAAATAAACTCAAAACAGACTTCCTGGATTATACGAGTCGACTCGGGGATAACAAGGAATTCATTTATACGAGTCGCCTCGGGGATAACAAGGAATTCATTGATCACGCAAAGAGAGCACGTTAAAAACATTGTAACACGCTCCTATTTGTACACATGAGCTTGAATTAGATTGTTTTCAAGTTAAGAGGTAAGGGGTAGGGTCTGATTAAAATTATGATATACCTATTAATATGAATAACATGCATTTGATCTGCGCATCAGGACGGAAGTGAAAACGTTGTGAAATGTCCCATGTGTACCTGCATCATATGTGCATTATAAATGTATTAAAGAGATGTTTGAAAAATATCCGATCTGAGATGTTTTATGTTTGAAATGAATGGCGATAAATTTTTGAAGAGCATGTGAGAAACATGAGCGAGAGATGCAAGGCAGTTTGTAATTATAGAAAAGGAAAACAGAGATTCGGGTTCGGAAATAGGTATGGAATATGTGTCTTCACTGTAAGTAGCATAAATGAAATTCCAAACATGTATTTCTAGATGGAAAACACAGGGAAGAAAAGCGTATTGATTTTTATTATGCTCAAAGTCGCTATTTCTTATAAGATTGTGTTATTCTAGAAAAAAATCAAATTTCAAATGAAATCAAGATTCATTCAATTAATATTAAATCTAAATAAAATTTAAATAAATTCCACATACTAAAGAAAGCTAGAATACTTGGTATTAAAATGTCGTATTAGAGCAGGAGAATCGAATGATATCAACAACAAATGGAGAAATAGCCAATACGAGCTTTAACTCATTTTATGCCATCAGAATTTAAATTTCAGACAGAAAAAAATGCAGTTTTTGCCGATAATCCGTAGAATTTCATTATACTCAAGAGACTCACCGTAAACCTCTTAGGGCACTTTCTTTAAGGTGTCTTCTACTCAAATCCTTAATCTTATCTCGATATGTGGTGTCTTCAAAGGTAGAAGTTTTTTCTATGTTTCTATTGATTTTTTAAGGGACGGGAGGGGGGGGGGGTTATAACATTTGTTAAAATGAGAGTTGTTAATATCTCTATATACTTAAGCTTGATTGTGACTTTTGGGTCAAAGGTCAAGGTCATTTATCAAGGTCAAGGTCATCAAAGAGAGAGAGAGAGAGAGAGAGAGAGAGAGAGGGGTAAACTTGATATTAACCCTTGAAGCTGAATCTAGATAAAGGCAATGAATATTTCTTTATTTTTCTATTTTATAAGCATTTGTTAAAATGAGAGTTGTTAATATCTCTATATACTTAAGCTTGATTGTGACTTTTGGGTCAAAGGTCAAGGTCATTTATCAAGGTCAAGGTCATCAAAGAGAGAGAGAGAGAGAGAGAGAGAGAGAGAGGGGTAAACTTGATATTAACCCTTGAAGCTGAATCTAGATAAAGGCAATGAATATTTCTTTATTTTTTGAGTAAGGGTCAAAGGTCTCATTTTGAGGACAAGAAATCATGTGACCTGAAGAAAGTAAAAGAAGATATGTGAGATTACTCTAGACATTTGCAGTCTGAATAAAATGTCCCAAAGTCATTTAAAATACATTTTTTTTATATAAGATATTTATGGGATAGTACGATACTCAATTTATGCAGTTTTTCTCTCATAATTGGAAGTCGTCGTTTTTGTTTCCAGTGGCACTACATATCTCAAAACTACAAGTAAGATGCTAATACTAAGAAAGATTTCATAAAGAAAAGTTTAAAATTTTGATTTATTTGATCACTCCCTGTGACAACTGGAAGTGACGGCGGACGATCAAAAAAACTCAAAGGATATGTCTACTCATCAAGGTCTACCATCCCTATTAGTTTTGTGTCTTAATCTCTTACCGTTAACGAGATCTATCAATGATAACTACTGATTTGGAGGACAGGAAGTCACGCGACCGGAAGTGAATTTTACTGAGATATTAGACATTACTGTAGACATTTGCAGTCTAAATAACATATCCAAAAATCATTACAAATACTTTAACTATAAGAAATATTTATGGGAAAGGAAAATACTCAAATTATGTAGTTTTTCTCTTTTAACCGGAAGTTGACATTTTTGTTTCCGTTGAAACTGATACATTTCGAAACTACAAATAAGATGCTATAATGTGATACCAAAAAAGTTTCATAAAGGAAAAGTTGAAATTTTCGATTTCTTTGATCACTTCCTGTGACGACCGGAAGTGACGGCGGACAATCTTTGTCTAACGGGTTTTGCCTACTCATCACGATATATCACTTGATTAAGTTTGGTTTCTAAATCTCTTACTGTTAACGAGATGTAGCTATGATAACTTCTCATTTTGAGGACAGAAAATCACGCGACCGGAAGTGAATTTTACAAAGATATTTGACGTTACTGTAGACAATTGCAGTTTGATAAACATATGAAAAAATCATTACAAATGCTTTATCTATAAAAAATATTTATGGGAAAGAAAAATACTGGAAATATGCAGTTTTTCTCTCATAACCGGAAGTTGTCGTTTTTGTTTCCGGTGGGACTGATATAATTCGAAACTACAAAAAACATGCTATAATCTGATGCAAAAAAAGTTTCATTAAAGAAAAGTTGATTTTTTTTATTTTTTTGATCACTTCCTGTGACGACCGGAAGGGACGGCGGACGATCTTAACCCAAATGGGCTCGCCTACTTATCATGATCTATTACTCATATAAGTTTGGTGTCTTCATCTCTTACCGTTTCTGTTATATGACTATGACAAAATATTTCTGGAAAAACAGGAAATCGGACAAATCCGACGACCGGAAGTGAAATTTGAAAAAATGAAAAAAAAAGCCTGAGCGTATTTTTATTCTCTATCATCCCTGAAAATTTCAAGAAAATCTGCCCAACTATCTCTGAGAAATCCGATTTACAAGAAAAGGGGAAAAAAATAATAATAAAAAGAAACAGTACAATCACTATAAGGTCTTCCGTCTGAAACGGAAGACCTTAATGACTCTTATACGTGTGTAAGTATTTACATGGACTTATGAATTAAAATGTAGAAAGCCTTTCAAGTGAAAAAAGAGTCGAGTAATCATCTGAATAGTAAAACAATAATAATTTCGGAAAGGTGTTTAAAACGTTTTAATTTTGCTGATGATTCCTTACAAACAAAGGTACATTGCAGGTTCCAGTAAATGTTCAACCAAGCCTCTTTCGTTACTTCTCACTAAAATATTGACAGTAATGAAGGAAAAACTTCAAGAGTACTGTACAACTATATATTCAAGGAGTGGTGTAAATCAGATGTGGATACTTAAAAATTCTAAAGAACTTTTGGACAATTTGAAGTCACAAGACTTTACAAAAATCAACAGCATAAAACTTACGACTTTTCAACTTTATACACAACAATTTCCCACGACAAATTAAAATCCAGGCTTTTTGATATCATTGATAGCTGCTTCTTCAACAAAAATGGAACTCGTAAGTTTACTTACCTCGTCATTGGTCATTTGAAAAATTATTTTGTTGAAACAGATTCTGATTGCACACATAAGTACTCTGAAGTTGACATCAAGAAGATGCTTGAGTTTCTGATTGACAATATCTATGTGGTTTTTGGAGACCAGGTATTCCAACAATCTATTGGAATTCCCATGGGTACAAATTGCGCTCCGTTATTAGCAGACTTATTTTTATATTCATATGAAGCAGAATTTATGCAAAATCTTTTGCGTGAAAAGAAGAAAACACTTGCTGTGGCCTTCAACTCGACATTTAGATATATCGACGACGTATTGTCAATTAATAATGATAATTTCCATTCCTACGTCGACACGATATATCCTGGTGAGCTTGAGATAAAAGATACCACAGAGTCCGACACTTCTGCTTCATACTTGGATATTTTACTTGAAAAAGACACTAATGGTAATCTAACAACCAAGCTATATGATAAACGTGATGACTTTAACTTTTCTATCGTCAACTTCCCTTACTTATGCAGCAATATACCTTCATCACCTGCATACGGAGTATTTATATCTCAGTTGATTCGATACGCAAGAGCATGCTCTACGTATGAACAATTTCTTAAACGAGGTAAATTATTGACAAGCAAGTTGATGAAACAAGAATATCAACAGTCTCGTTTAAAGTCATCATTTCGTAAATTCTATGGTCGATACAATGACCTTGTCAGCAAATACAATTTATCATTGAATGAAATGCTGACTGACGTTTTTCATACCAATTGTTAGTCCATTATTTATACACTGAATTGACCACGGATTTTTTCCGTTATTTCCTGATTATGACAACGAGCACACGGCGGGTGTGACCGGTCGGCAGGGGATGCTCACTCCTCCATGGCACCTGATCCCACCTCTGATGTTTCGGAGGTCCGTGTTTGCTCTGCTCTTATTTTGTATATTTGTTTAATGGACGTTGAGATTGAATACTGTTCGTTATTTCCATATCCTTCATACATCAATATACCTTCATCACCTGCATTCGGAGTATTTATATCTCAGTTGATTCGATATGCTAGAGCATGCTCTACGTATGAACAATTTCTTAAACGAGGTAAATTATTGACAAGCAAGTTGATGAAACAAGAATATCAACAGTCTCGTTTAAAGTCATCATTTCGTAAATTCTATGGTCGATACAATGACCTTGTCAGCAAATACAATTTATCATTGAATGAAATGCTGACTGACGTTTTTCATACCAATTGTTAGTCCATTATTTATACACTGAATTGACCACGGATTTTTTCCGTTATTTCCTGATTATGACAACGAGCACACGGCGGGTGTGACCGGTCGGCAGGGGATGCTCACTCCTCCATGGCACCTGATCCCACCTCTGATGTTTCGGAGGTCCGTGTTTGCTCTGCTCTTATTTTGTATATTTGTTTAATGGACGTTGAGATTGAATACTGTTCGTTATTTCCATATCCTTCTTTCAGTCTTCTTAAATATCATTCATTTTACATGTCTTATTAAAACCCTAAAAAAAATATGCAAGGCATAATAAATAATATGAATTCATTAAACTCAGAACGGGACGGGTGGGTTACATTTAAATTGCTAGTATTCCTCTGTCATTAAGCAGGATATAAATGAATTTATAACCAAAAAAATCAATTTTAATGTACCTATTAACTAATTTAAAAAAATTTACTGAGCTGATATTTTTTGAATCGGGATCGAAATCCCTCGCATTCTTATTTATACATGATGTAGTATCTTTATTGGCAAAATTGACCATTAGAGGGGGTCTCTCTTCTACATTATATAATTATAATATTCTAAACTACTGTTCCAATAATTATGATAATAATATAAATAATAATTATCTTGACATTCCAGTTTTTTTTTTTAAACGTTCGTGCAACTTACATACCATATTCTAAAGAACTGATTTTTTTCTTTTTTTTTTCTATCAGGACATTTTTTCACTTGATCGGATGTAAAGAATTTTTCTCAATATATTTTAGAGAAATAGCTAAAAAAAAAATTTGAACCCGTATAATCAATACAATAAAAAGAAATCAAATCTCAAAGAGAAAAGACTGTTTATTTCTTTTTCTCCCTGTTCCTCTGTTGGATTAATTCTAATCAACTAAAGCGGAGACACCTTCGTGGAGGATTACATTGTAATAATGATAATAAATAAATAAATAAAATAATGATGTATTATAATAAATCAACAGCTTAATTTTTTTTTATTTATATTTACAGTGTAATATAAACGGTGTCCTAGTGAGTAAATTAGAATTTTGAGATTACGCTTCCGTGTAACGTTAAAAGTATTCATTATGTCGCGTCAAAATTCTTCATAATTTCTCGACGTTCTGCTATAAAAGGTACATGTACTGTATTCAGCGTTATTTTTCCAATGCATACATTTAAGTCAGGTATATAAATTATATATCATTTGATTCAAAAAATTCTAAGCTTTTTAAAATGTTTTGAACGGAGCATGTCTGACATCCGGCATTTTTTGGCCAATACCGTACTTTGTTCTTTCTAGCAGTAAAATATAACCAAATCACAGCTATATGAAAGAATATCCGACGTTTTATGGAACTTCATATCCATTAACTCCACTTGATGCTCAAGTGGAGAGTACGGACAAAGTGGTTTGGCGCAATAATTTATATTTGTATATTCGTACGCATATTTCGGTCTTAAAGTATATGTGTACAAAAGAGATAGAGAGGTAAACAGCTGGTTGACGGCAGGTAGACAGGTAGACGGGTCGGCAGGTAGATGGGTCGGGATCAGCAGGTAGACGGTTCGGCAGGTAGACAGGTCGGCAGGTAGAAACCCGGAGCAATCTGCAAGTTAAAAAAAATACAGTTCAACGGTTCAAATTTTTCGAGAAGATTTCAATAACCAGAATCAAAGTCTTAAATTAAACGAAAAGGTTATAGTTTAAAATGTAGAAAATTTTAATTGCTATGATATGATCAAACATTAAAATATCTATTCAAAGTATATGCATGTACAGGTATGAATGAATAATAATTTGAAATCGCTATATTAATTTTCTACGGGTTTTTCGTCTGATTTCTCTAATGTATTTGCACAATGGAACTCTTGCCCATTTCTTATAATTAGTCCTGTCTTTTATTTTAGTTATTGTTAATCACATATACAAAGAGAAACCGTTTTAGTCATTTTAAATACTAGGGACGAGAAAAAGTTTCGTAGTCTACCAAACATTTATGACTGGTACATTTTTTAAAGAGTGAATTCATTAGATAGTATTGGTTTAATCAATATACGAAGTTTTATTATTGTATGACAATTAGGTTTCCTAAAACAACGTGTGTCTACGGAATTTTGGGAAAACTCTCGCATATAATTGATGAATTTGTTGTCTTGTCAATTACAAAAAATAAATATATTATTTATTCTGCTTTAAAAAAAATAATTATATATAAAGTGGCATGCTGTAAGCGTATCAGGGTCTACTGTACTGCCTTCGGCCCTCTGGCTGATATTGATAAACTAATTTATTAATTCAAACAATAATTAAATAATTAATTTAAAAAAAAAATGATAGATACTATTAGGTAAATATTTTTAAAGTAATGATTTCTTAATTTTTCAGTTATTTCAGAATTCTGACCGAACTCAATAAGTCTCTTAACAAATTAAAAAATATTTCTATGTGTTTGTAATTTGTTAAATAATATTCTCAGGTGAATAATTAGATGTACTAAATTGATAATCCCACATCTTTGGTAATCGTACAGTGCTCTGGGAGTGTGTAAACTTCTTCTTTTTGCTTCTGTGAACATATGCAGGGGCTTACTGCATGTGGCACATACTGGAGTTTACCGTAGTTGTCTGTAGTAAACAGTAGCCATAAAGTGGCATGCTGTAAGCGTATCAGGGTCTACTGTACTGCCTTCGGCCCTCTGGCTGATATTGGTGTCTCGAGCTGATACAGGATGTACATGTATTATTCTCTATATATCAAATTCTGAAAGAAAATATGATCAAATGATTTTCAGTTTAGGTATTTCTGCTAATTCTTCGCATCTTCGAGGAGTACCTATAGGGGTGTATCACTGATATAAAAGCAGCGTGTCAATAGCACGCCATTCTCCAGATCTGGGAGATTGAAGAGATAGTAAAAAATTCTTAAGTTGTCAATTTCTTAGCACAATAGTCTTAGCTTTCCAGTTACACCAACATTGTCAACATCTGATATTGTATATTAGAAAACATATTTCTGCGTATATTTTACCTTTTATACATTTTTGTTGTTTACAGAGAATGGACGTGTATACGTTCAGTTGCATGTAAACGATGACATAGAAAAGTTTGTAGAAAAGGATGAATTATTAGAGACGGTGGCAGAAATAGCTGGCTGTGACAAAAGCTGTATAGAGGAAGTTGGATTGCGTCCAGAAAAAAGTTTCATCATTGTTATCTCAATGAAAGAAGAATTTGCAAAAAAGCTTGTTCAGAAAGATCAACTAGGACTTAAAAAATTATTGAAATACAAAGTAGACTGGATTAAGGTTGGAGACAAGGTCATTGACATTGTACAAGGTACTTTTATTTTGCCTCCTATGGGAATGTTACATTTTCATTGCTTTAAATATGACACATAAGTGCGGCTTTATCTCTTTATTTGGCAAACGAATTTTAATATATCTGGCAATATACCCGATGAATTGCTTTTACTGTTTGGTAAAAGAAATCATTTATGACGGAAACCACAGATTTTTTTAAATGATAATAGTGTAACTTTTAAAAATGTCAGATTTGCTTTGTCTGTGTAACAAGCGATGGTACCTTCTCTTTGTAAAAAAAAATCTTAATTTAATTGTATCCCCATCCCACTTCAATCAGAGCAAGAATGCAAAGGATTGAATTTTTTTAATTAAGCATGGTACAAAAACAAATCAAAATTAACTTAAATCATTTGACAACGTGTTCTTTTTGTTTTCAATTAGATTGATCAAGATAAAATAATATTAATAATGTCTCAGGCTGCTACGCAGGATATTTATTTCAGTCAGTTCTATACTTTTATACTCAGATACCATCATAATTAAATTGCTATTATTTAAGGATCAAAAAGGAAAATAGAATATGAAGAGGTGTTGGGGGATCGGTTGATGAAGGAATTTGAAATGGAAAACATTGAAGGTAAGAATTAATCAGTTCGGGGATTTAATTATAAGGAAGAATTTTATAATAGGTCGATTGTCTTACAAATACTTTAAGAAATTAATTAAAAAAATATCTTGCGTTGCGCAGTGGAAAGTGTGTCTGCTCCAGTTTTGCGCAGTAAAAAACTGCTACTTTCGTCACGGGTTGGAATCCACTGTATGGCAACCAGTCCTTTGGATGAAACAGTTATAATTCAGATCCCGTGTCGCAGGTAGGTGTTGGCACATAAAGATCTCTTACTGCTCATTAATTCTGATTGCCAAATATAGGAAAATTTTGCAGCCCTCCAACGACAGATCTTTTGCCTATTGGCATACTCCTTTTTCCAAACTTTAAAAAACACCTTTCAGAAGGAAGAAACAAGTCCAGAAACCCATACTCCACATTGGTGGCGTCTCCATATGAGTAGAAAATTCTGCAGAGTAATGTTAAACAACAAACAAACAAATGAATTCATAAAAATTAATATATATTACGAAGCAGTGAATTTAAGGGGAACTTTTGAATTTTGCACACTAATTAGGTAATAATTTTTCATTTTGGTGTTGTCTTTTCCATATAATAAAATTTGATTTAAATTTCAAGTAAGTTAAATCAAGAAAAATTTAACATAAACACTGTCATATGCTTGTATAGATATAATTTTCTTTTAAGAAAATACATGTACTACTTTGCATTATTGCCTATCCGCCCTCCCCCGTTACATTTTTACTGTTATTTCGTTCATATTAAAGAATTTAATTATAAAAAATATCCTGCGTTGCGCAGTGTTAAGTGTGTCTGCTCGAAATTTGCGCAGTAAAAAGCCGCTACTTTCGTCACGGGTTGAAATCTACTGTATGAAAATCAGTTCATTGGATGAAACCGTAATAATTGAGATCCCGTGCCGCAGGTAGGTATGGCGCGTAAAGATACTGTTTTTTTAAAGGAATACAATCCCTGAAATGGGCCATTTTGAGGCTTTTTCTTTTGAAATAGAGAAATGCTTAAAAAAATGACGTCAAATTTGCAGAATGGTAAACCTTCATGCCATATTATGGCACGCCGATCGGTTCAAAATTATTTTCTGCACAACGATCACGATTTTATACACGAGCTAGAAGAAAAATATACACGAGTAAAATAAAACTGCACGTATCGGTAAAAATTGCACATAGTTTAAAATATTTTTACACAAACATAACGAAAAATACACGAATCCGAAATTTTTTATACGATTAAAAGGTTTAATATGCACAAACAAAAATCGAAAATTGCACGAGCAGAGGAAACTAAAAATTACACAAACAATTTTACTGCGCATACAGCTGCGCATATCATTACCATTCACATAGAATATTCTTAGTGTTCTTGGTTTTCTGTACTCTTTATCTCTTCGTGTGTGCTAAGCTGAATGTTATCGAGAATGGAAGTTGCTTTTTTACAATCCGATTTCGGATGAAGTGTTTCCATCTGATCTATGCGAGAGTATTTAAAAGCTTTTTGAAAATACTGTTTTCCTAATATTGACCGAGATCAAGGATGTATTATATGATGCGGACAAAAATTGTAACAAGAATGAATCGGTACGTTTGTGCTACAACATGTACAATGCGGGGTAAAAAAAAAAGTACCATTGCGTATGATGCACTCGACTCCGAACTAAAAGCATCTAACGATGAAAGTACAGTACGGCTGACATGGATCTTGATTTTAAAAAATCATTTGAGTAGATTTTTCCCCCATTTCGGATTAGGAAATTAAATATTAAGTTGGCTGGATATATACAACTGTGTACATTTTTAAATTTAAAAAGTGAGGATTACCTTAGATGTACACAACGTATTTTTAATGTCAAACATAAAAACATTTTATTTCTATTTACATATGCACCCAAACTTATAAATTATCCGATATCAATTTTGGCTGAATATCTGTAGCCTACTTTTTGTTATGATGGATATGAAAATAACGAACAGTATTCAACGTCCATTAAACAAATATACAAAATAAGAGCAGAGCAAATACGGACCTCCGAAACATCAGAGGTGGGATCAGGTGCCATGGAGGAGTGAGCATCCCTTGCCGACCGGTCACACCCGCCGTGTGCTCGTTGTCATAATCAGGAAATAACGGAAAAAATCCGTGGTCAATTCAGTGTATAAATAATGGACTAACAATTGGTATGGAAAACGTCAGTCAGCATTTCATTCAATGATAAATTGTATTTGCTGACAAGGTCATTGTATCGACCATAGAATTAACGAAATGATGACTTTAAACGAGACTGTTGATATTCTTGTTTCATCAACTTGCTTGTCAATAATTTACCTCGTTTAAGAAATTGTTCAAACGTAGAGCATGCTCTTGCGTATCGAATCAACTGAG